>PJEM01011357.1:0-54833 GCA_004023845.1 Helogale parvula
GCGCTGCCTCAGCTGAAAGGTGGTCAGGAGTCTTGCTTTTGCGTCTGTCACTCGCTGAAGTACAGGGAAACCAGGATCTCTGTTCCCAATGCTGCAAAGGCATGGTGGCTTAAAACCTGGCAAAATGGTGCTTTGTAAGTCACACTGATTCATTCTGCCCCTGACTGGTGCACCGGTCATGTCCTTTTCCCGGGGTTGCAAAATGATTCCCACGGGGGACACTTCCCTGGCATGGGATACAATTCCGCGCTTTGGTCACCGCAGTGCGGAAGAAACATCAGAACCGTGATTCCATTTCAGGAATTAAGTAGGCCAATGCGTTGCTCTGGCTCAGCTGAAATGTGGTCAGGAGTCTCGCTTTGGGGTCTGTGACTCGCTGAAGAAGAAGGAACCAGGATCTCTGTCTGAAATGAGGCAAACGAAGGGTGGCTGAAAACGTGACAAAGTGGTGCTTTGTATGTCACACTGATTCATTTTACCCCAATCTTTTGCACCGGTCATGTTTCCCGGGTTGCGAATCTGGTACCCAAGGGGTACCCACCCCGGGCATGGGTTACAATTCCGCGCTTTGGAAACCCCAGTGCAGAAGAAACAGCCTAACCGTGATCCCATTTCAAGACTAAAGTTAAGGCCAATGCGTTGAGCTGGCTCAGCTGAAAGGTGGTGAGGACTTTAAGCTTAGGCAACTGTCCCTTGCTCAGGAACAGGGACACAGGGATCTAAGTCCCTAATGCTGCAAAAGCATGGAGGTTGAATATGTTTCCTAATGGTGCTCCTTACTTCACGCTGAGTCACTTTGCACCTCATTTGGGCCTTGGTCGTGAGTTTTCCCAAAGCTGGGACTCGAGTCCCCATGAGAGTCAGAGCACCGGGAAAGGTTGCAATTCCACCCAGAAGTAACCCCAGAGCATTAGAAACACCAGAACTGTGATCTCATTTCAGGATTGATATGAAGGCCAATGCAGTGGGCTACCTAAGCTGAATGTTGGTGGGGAATCTTTCTTTGGGGACAATCACTTGCTCAGGTATAGAGAAGAGAGGATCTCTGTTTCCAATGCTGCAAAAGCATGGAAGCTGAATACGTGTCACAGTGGTGCTTCTTACTTCATGGCAATTCACTCTGCACCACATTTGGGCCCTGGTCCGAGCTTTACCTGGAGCTGGGACTCCGAGTCCCATAGGAGACCATGTCCTGACAAGGGTTAGAATTACCCCCAGAGGAAACACCAGTGAAGAAGGAGCACCAGAAATGTGATCTCATTTCAGGACTGACGTGAAAGCCAATGAGTTGGGCTGGCTCCGCTGAAATGTGGTGGGGAGTCTGGCTTAGGGAACTGTCAGTTGCTCAGGTCCAGGGACACCGAGATCTCTGTCCACAATGCTGCAAAAGCATGCAGACTGAATACTTGTCAAACTTGTGCTCCGTAATTCACGTAGACTTAATCTGCACCCCATTTGGGCCCAGGTTTTGAACATTTCCCCGAGCTAGGACTCGTGGCCCCATGGGCTGCAGAACCCAGGCAAAGGTTACAATTATATCCAGGGGAATCCCCAGTTCATAACACCAGTCACGTGATCTCATTTAAGGATTGATGTCAAGGCCAATGCTTTGTACTGGCTCAGCTGAAAGTGGTGGGAAGTCTTGCATTGGGGACTGTCTCTTGCTCAGGACCAGGGACACCGGGATCTCTGTCCCCATTGCTGCAAATGCATACAGGCTGAATACGTGTCAAAGTGGTGCTCGGTACTACACCCCGATTCACTCTGCACACATTTGGGTCCAGGTCTTGAGCTTTTCTGGAGCTGCGACTCAGGGTCACATGTCAGACACGGCAAGAGTTAGGTTTCTACCCAGTGGAGTAACCAGTTGACAAGAAACACCATTCCCATTATCTGATTTGAGGACTGATGTGTAAGGCTGGCTCAGCTGAAAGGTGGTGGGAAGTCTTGCTTAGGGATCATCTCTTGCTCAGGACCATGGATACCAGGATTTCTGTCCCCAATGCTGCAAAAGCATGCAGGCTGAATAAGTGGCAAAGTGGTGCTCTGTACTTTAATCTGATTTACTCTGCACCACATTTGTGCCCAGGTCTTGTGCTTTTCCCGTAGGTGGGACTTGGAGCTCCAAGGGGGACAGAGCCAGGACAAGGTTTAGAATGACACCCAGGGGAATCACCAGTGTAGAAACAACATCAGTCCCGTGATCTCATTTGAGGACTGATGTGAAGGGCGATTTGTGGGGCTGGCTCAGCTGAAAGTTTGCGTGTACTCTTGCTTAGGGGACCTTTTGTTACTCAGGTCCAGGGACACCAGAATCTCTGTCCCACATGCTGTGACAGCATGTAGGCTGAATACGTGGTAAAGTGGTGCTCCATAGTTCACAGTGATTCACTATGCACCATATTTAGGCCCAGGTCTTGAGTTTTTCCCGAGCTGGGACTCAGGGTTCCATGGGGGACAGAGGCCTGGCAAAGGTTAGAATTACTCCCAGATGAACCACCAGCACAGAAGAAACACCAGTCCCGTGGTCTCATTTGAGGACTGATGTGAAGGCCGATGTGTTGGACTGGCCAGCTAAAAGGTGGTGGGAAGTGTTGTGTTGGGGACTGTCTCTTGCTCAGGACCAGGGACAACGGGATCTCTGTCTCCAATGATGCAAAAGCATGCAGGCCGAAAAAGTGTCAGACTGCTACTCTGTAGTTCACGCCGACTTAATCTGCACCCCATTTGGGCCCAGGTTTTGAACTTTTTGCAGAGCTAGGACTCTGGGTCCCATAGGGTGCAGAGCCCTGGCAAGGGTTATAATTACATGCAAGGGAATAGCCAGTTCATAAACAACACCAGTCCAGTGATCTCATTTGAGGAATGAAGTGAAAGCCAATGCGTTGGACTGGCTCAGCTGAAAGGTGGTGGGAAGTGTTGCATTGGGGACTGTCTCTTGCTCAGGACCAGGGACATCGGGATCTCTGTCACCATTGCTGCAAATGCATGCAGGCTGAATATGTGTCAAAGTTGTGCTCGGTATTTCATGCCGAATCACTCTGCACCACATTTGGGCCCAGCTTTTGAGCTTTGCCTGGAGCCGGGACTTGGGGTCCCATGGCGGACAGAGTCCCAGCAAGGGTTAGAATTACTCCCAGAGGAATCACTAGTGCAGAATCCACACCACTCCTGTGATCTCATTTGAGGACTGATGTGAAGGCCGATGTTTTGGGCTGGCACACCTAAAAGGTGGTGTGAAGTGTTACGTGGCGACTGTCTCTTGGTCAGGACCAGGGTCACAGAGTTCTCTGTCCCCAAACCTGCCAAAGCTTGCAGGCTGATTACGTGTCAAAGTGGTGGTGCATATATCACGGCGATTTCCTTTGCACCACATTAGGGCCCAGGCCTTGGGCTTTTCCTGGAGCTGGGTCTCAGGGCCCCAAAGGGGACAAAGCCCTGGCAAGGTTAGAATGACACCCAGGGGAATCTCCAGTACAGAAGAAACTTCAGTCCTGTGATCTCATTTCAGGAGTGACGTGAAGGGCAATGCATGAAGCTGACTCAGCTGAAAGTTTGTGTGTAGTGTTTTGTAGGGGACCATGTATTGTTCAGGTCCAGGGACACCGGGATCTCTGTCCCCAACGCTGCAAAAGCATGCAGGCTGAATGTGTGTCAAAGTGCTGCTTCTTACTTCACGTCAAGTCACTCTGCACCACATTTGGGCCCAGGTCCTGAGCTTTTCCCAGAGCTGGGACTCGGGGTCACATGGCGGACAGAGGCACGGAAAGAGTTAGGGTTCCACCCAGGGGAGTGACAAGAAACCCCAGTACCGTGATCTGATTTGAGGACTGATGTGAAGGCTGATGCATTGGGCTGGCCAGCTAAAAGGTGGTGGGAAACGTTGTGTCGTGGACTGTCTCTTGCTCAGGACCAGGGACCCCGGGATCTCTGTCCCCAGTGCTGCAAAAGTTTGTTGGCTGAATACGTGTCAAACTGGTGCTCCGTAGTTCACATCGACTTAATCTGCACCCCATTTGGGCCCAGGTTTTGAACTGTTCCCAGAGCTAGGACTCTGGGTCCCGTGGGGTGCAGAGCCCTGGCAATGGTTAAAATTACATGCAGGGGAATCACCAGTTCATTAACAACACCAGTCCCGTGATCTCATTTGAGGAATGATGTGAAGGCCAATGCGTTGGACTGGCTCAGCTGAAAGGTGGTGGGAAGTGTTACATTGGGGACTGTCTCTTGCTCAGGACCAGGGACACCGAGATCTCTGTCCCCAATGCTGCAAATGGATGCCGGTTGAATAAGGTGTCAAAATGGTGCTCCGTACATCATGCCAATTCACTATTCACCGCATTTCGACCCAAGTTTTGAACCTTGCCTGGAGCTGGGACTCAGGGTCCCATATGTGACAGAGCCAAGGGTTAGAATTACTCCCAGAGGAATCACCAGTGCAGAAGCAACACCAGTCCCATGTTCTCATTTCAGGACTGATGTGAAGGCCGATGTTTTGGGCTGGCACACCTAAGAGATGGTGAGAAGTGTTGCGTTGGGGACTGTCTCTTGCTCAGGACCAGGAACACAGAGATCTCTGTCCCCAAACCTGCCAAAGCTTGTAGGCTGAATACGTGTCAAAGTGGTGCTCTGTACATCACGTCGATTCCCTTTGCACCACATGTGGGCCCAGGCCTTGGGTTTTTCCTGGAGTAGGGTCTCAGGGCCCCAAAGGGGACAGAGCCACAGCAAGGGTTAGAATGACACCGAGGGGAATCTCCAGTACAGAAGAAACTCCAGTCCCATGATCCCATTTTAGGAGTGACATGAAGGGCAATGCGTGAAGCTGGCTCAGCTGAAGGTTTGTGTGTAGTGTTTTGTAGGGGACCATGTGTTCTTCACGTCCAGGGACTCTGGGATTTCTATCCCCCATGCTGTGACATCATGCAGGCTGAATACGTGACAAAGTGGTGTTCCATACTTCATGCCAATTCACTCTGTACCACATTTGGGCCCAGGTCTTGAGCTTTTCCCGAAGCTGGAACTCGGGGCCCATGGGGGACAGAGCCCCAGCAAGGATTAGAATTACACCCAGAGGCCTCATCAGTGCACAAGAAACACCAGTCCTGTGATCTCATTTGAGGATTGACATGAAGGCCAATGCATTAGACTGGCTCAGCTGAAAGTTGGTGGGAAGTGTTGTGTTGGGGACTGTCTCTTGCTCAGGACCAGGGACACTGGGATCTCTGTCCCCATTGCTGCAAATGCCTGCAGGCTGAATAGGTGTGAAAGTGGTGCTCGGTACTTCATGCCTATTCACTCTGTACTTAATTTGGGCCTAGGTCTTGATCTTTTCCCAGAGGCTTGTACTCGGGGCCCCATGGGCAACAGAGCCCTAGTCAGTTCAGCATCTGACTGGCTCAGGTCATGATTTTATGTTTTGTGAGTTTGATCCCTGCATCAAGGTGCCCGCTTCAGATTCTGTGTCTCCTTTTGTCTCTGCTTGTCCCATACCATGCTCTGTCTTTCTTCTTCAAACGTAAACATTTTTTAAAAAATACTGCTCTAAACAAAATTCTAGAAGAGTGGATTCTCTCTATCACTGTGGTTTGTCATATGAACTAGACGTTGAGGAAGTGGGTTTTTTTAAAATAACACTTTGAGGTTATGTTTGCGGTTCATGGATGATTGGAAAATCTAAATTTCAAAAGCAAATTTAAGTCACTAGTTTTTTAAAAATTCATAAGACCTCATACTATACTCCTTTGTATAAAGCAGTATATTCTTTGTTTTCATTTTTATGATAGTAAGCTAAGTTTAACTGTAGAGGCATTTGATAATCCAATTTCTTTGTATTTTTATTGAAAATAGTAGTATTATCAGCACAGTACAGTCCCTTTGGTACTCCTAGCCGTTACTATATTCTTACTATATATGTCCATCTTTGAAGCTTCTTGAACGTAATTTTATTTGTTATTTGTCTTCTGGAATGTACATGTAAACATGTACTTACTAAGTGCGATGTGTTTTTTTAAAAATGTATTACTGTAGAATGCTTCTGCAAATTGAATAAAGTTGTAATTTGAACAGTTAAAAAAAATAAAAAGATCCACTGATCGGCACACGTCATCCCCACAGGACAAATCCCAAATGGTGGGGACAGGACGTCCCCACACGACAAGTCCCACAGATGGGACAGGACATCCCCACACAGCAAGCACCATAGATGGGACATGACATCCCCACGCAAGTCCACAGATGGGACACAACGTCTCCCCAGGACAAGTCCCACAGATGGGACACGACATTCCCTCACTTCAAGACTAACCAATGGGACACAAAGCCCACAGGACAAGTCCCAACCATAGGGACAGAACATGCGCACAGGACTAGTCCAAAGATGGGGACACGACGTCCCACATGACAAGTCCCACAGATGGGACATGACGCCCCCACAAGACAAGTCCCACAGATGGGACAAGATACCCCACACGATAAGTCCCAACAGATGGGGACACGATGCCACCAATGACAAGTAACACTGATGGGACATGACGTGCCCACACAACAAGTCCCAAGATGGGGACACATCGTTTCCACACACAAGTTTCACAGGTGGAGAAAATACGTCCCACAAAACAAGTCCCACAGATCAAGACATTACGTCCCCACACTGTAAGTCCCACAGATGGGACAAGAAGCCCACACGACAAGTTTCACATTTGTGACACGACGCCCCACACAACGAGCACCACAGATTGCACAGGACGTCCTCTCATAACAGGTCCCACAGAAGGGACACAACATCCCCACATGACAAGTCTTACAGATAGGGACACGACATCCCCACAGAACAACCCCACAGATGGGACACAACGTCCCCAAATGACAAGTTTCACTGATGGGACACAACGCCCCAGATGACAATTCCCAACAGATGGGTCCAGGAACTCCTCACACAACAAGTCCCACAGATGGGGACACGACGCCCCACCCGACAAGTCCCAACAGATGGGTCCAGGAAGTCCCCACACGACAAGGCCCACAGATGGGACGTGACATCCCCACATGACATGTCCTACAGATGGGGACACGACATTAGCACACAACAAGTTTAACAGGTGGGACACGACGCCCACATGACAAGTCCCACAGAATTGACACAATGCCCCACATGACAAGCCACACAGATGGGACACGACATCCCCACCAAAAAGTCCCACAGATGGGGACATGACGCCCACACACAAAAAGTCCCACAGATGGGACACGACGTCCCAACAGGACAAGTCCCACAGATGGGATACGTTGCCCATAGAACAAGTCCCAACAAATGGGAACATGGCGCCACCACAAGACAAGTACCACAGATGGGATACGACGCGCCCACCAGACAATTCCCACAGATGTGACACGACGCCCAACAGGATGAACCCCACTGATGGAACAGGAAGTCCCACCAAAAAGTCCCACAGATGGGGACATGACGCCCCCACATGACAAGTTCAACAGATGGGACATGATGCCCACGCATGACAAGCCCACAGAAGGGGACATGACATCCCCACACGACAAGTCCCACAGCTGGGACATGATGTCCCACACAATATGTCCCACAAATGGGACACGACATCCCAGGTGACAATTTCCACAGATGGGACAAACGTTCCCCCAAGAAAGGTCCCACAGATAAGGACACGACGTCCCTACACAACAAGTCCCACATATGGGACAAGACATTCCCCACATCAGGTCCCACAAGTGGGACACTACGTCCCAAATGACAAGTCCCAAAGATAAAACATGATGTCCCCACACGACTAGTCCCACAGATGGGGACACAATGTGTTCACACGACAAGTCCTGCAGATGGGGACATGATGTGCCGACACGACAATTCACACAGATGGTGACACGACATCCCCACACGACAAGTCCCACAGATGGGACACGACGCCCACATGACAAGTCCAACAGATATGACATGACGCCCAACACGATGAGTTCCACTGATGGGACGTGACGTCATCCCCACACAAAAAGTCCAACAGATGGGGACATGACGCCTCCACAGGACATGTCCCACAGATGGGACACGATATCCTTACATGACAAGTCCCACAGTTGGGAACACGACATTCTCACACGACAAGTCCCACAGATAAGGATGTGTCATTTGCACATGAAAGTCCCGCAGATGGGACATGATGTCAGCAAATGACAGATCCCAGAGATGGGACACGACATCCCCACATGACAAGTCCCAAAGATGGGACACGATGTGCCCACAGGACAGGTGCCACAGATGGGACATGACTTCCCACATGACAAGATTCACAGATGGGGACATGACGTTTCCACACGACAAGTCCCACAGATCGGGACATGACATCCCCACATGAGAAGTCCCATAGATGGGACATGATGCCCCACACCACCAGCCCCACAGATGGGACACGACGTCCCCACAGGACATGTCCGACAGATGTGACTGGACCCAAGATGGAAATATGATGCCCCCACAAGACAAGTCCCAGATTGAAATACGATGTCCCCACCTGACAAGACCCACAGATAGGGACACACATCCCCAGATGACAAGTCCCACAAATGGGGAAATGGGGACAAGATGCCCCCACACAATGAGCCTCACAGTTGGGAAATGGTGTCCCCACATGACAAGCCCCAAAGATGGGGATACAACGTCCCCACATGACAAGTCCTGCAAATGGGGACATGACACCCTCTCATGATGAGCCCCACAGATGGGACACAACATCCTCACATGACACCTGCACATGACAAGCCCTCAGAGTTGACATGTCGCCCCAACAGGACAAGTCCCAACAGATGGGGAATGGACACCCCACATGAAAAGTCACACAGATGGGACATGATGTCCCCGCATGACAAGTACCACAGATGGGGCACGACGCCCTCATTCGACAAGTCCCACAGATAGAAATGATGTCCCCACATGACAAGTCCCCACAGATAGAAACACGATATCCCACACAACAAGTCCCACAGATGGAGACATGACCCCCCCCCAGACGAGAAGTTCGACAGATGCAGACACGACGTTTCCACATGACAAGTCCACAGATGGGGACACGATGTCCCCACACAAGTCTCACAGATGAGGACATGACCCCCCAACACAAGTCCCACAGATGGGACACGATGTCCCCACACTACAAACCCCACAGATGGGACACGACGATTCCGCACAAGACC
The DNA here is from genome assembly GCA_004023845.1 of Helogale parvula. Lineage (NCBI taxonomy): Eukaryota > Metazoa > Chordata > Mammalia > Carnivora > Herpestidae > Helogale > Helogale parvula. Next base: position 9,217 of record PJEM01011357.1, read on the forward strand.
CACACATAAGACACAGCGTTCCCACAGGTCAAGTCTAACAGATGGGACACAATGCCCCACAAGTCCCAACAAATGGGGACATGACGTGTGCACACAAGTCCCATAGATGGGACAAGATGTCTCTGCACAAAAAGTCCTAACATTGGGGACACGACATCCCACACGACAAGTACCACAGATGGGGACACGAAGTCCCCACACAACAAGTGCCACAGAATGGACACGATGCCCCCACACGACCAGTCCCACAGATGGGACAAGACGTCCCACACGACGAGCCCCATAGATGGGACACGATACCCCCACACAACATGTCCCACAGATAGGACATGATGCCCCACATGACAAGTCCCAAAAGATGGGGATGTGATGCCACCACACGACAAGTCTCACAGATGTGACACAATGTGCCCATATGAGAAGTCCCAAGAATGGGACACGACATCCCCACACATGTTTCACAGATGGATACACGACGTCACACACAACAAGTCTCACAGAAGGGGACATTACATCCCCACACGACAAGTCCCACAGATTGGACAAGAAGCCCACACAACAAGTCCCACTTTTGTGACATTATGCCCCACAAAACGAGCTTTACATTGGACAGGACGTCCCCACATGACAGGTCCCACAGATGGGGACTCGACATCCCCACTCGACAAGGCCTACAGAAGGGACACGATGACCCCACAGGACAAGTCCCACAGGAGGGACACAACATCCCCTCATGACAAGTCCTACAGATGGGAACACAACGACCCAAAGGACATCCCCACAGATGGGACACAACGTCCATACACAAGCCCTACAGATGTGACATGACATCCCACATGACAAGTCTACAGATGGGACATGACATCCCCCAATGACAGATCGAACAAGACGTCTCCACACGAAAAGTCCCACATGGGGACATGACACCCCCACATGACAATTCCCACAGATGAAACCCAATGTCCCCACAGGACAACACCACAGATGGGACACGACATCTTCACATGACTAGTCCAGAAAGGGGACACAGTGCCTCTACATGACAGGTCCTACAAATGGGGACATGACATCCCCACACAACTCCCACAGATGGGGATACGACATCCACACATGACAAGTCCCACAGTTGGGGACACGATGCCCCCACAGGACAAGTCCCACAGATGGGTCACGATGTCCCCACATGACAAGTCCACAGATGGGATATGACGTCTCCACACACAAGTTCCTTTAATGGGACACGACATCCCCACACAACAAGTTCCACAGATGGGACACGACGTCCCCACATGACAAGTCCACCATTGAGACACACACAAGGCCCACAGATAAGACATGATGGCCCCACACGACAGTCCCACAGATGGGACATGACTTCCTCACAGGACAAGTCCCACAGAGGGGACACGACTTCCCACACAACAAGTCCACTGTTGGGACACACACAAGGCCCACAGATAAGACATGATGGCCCCACACGACAGTCCCACAGATGGGAAATGACTTCCTCACAGGACAAGTCCCACAGATGGGACACGACTTCCCACACAACAAGACCCACAATGGATACACGATGTGCCCATATGACAAGTACTACAGATTGGGACATGACGTCCCCACACTACAAGTCCCACAGGTGGGAAAAGGATGCTCCCACATGACAAGTCCTACAAATGGGACACTAGGCCCCACAGGACAAGTCCCAACAGATGGGGACGGGACTTGGGCACTCGACAAATCCCACAGATGGGACATGACGACCCCACATGGCAAGTCCCACAGATGGGAGACGTCATTCCCACATGACAAGGCCCACAGATGGGACACGACATCTTCACGTGACTAGTCCACAGATAGGACACATTGCCCCCACACAACAAGTCCTACATATGGAGACACAAAATCCCCACACAAGTCCCACAGATAGGGACACAACGTCCCCACGTGACAAATCTCACAAATTAGGACATGATGCCCCACGGGACAAGTCCCACATTTGTGACACAACACTCCACACAAGGAGCCCTACTTATTGGATAGGACATCCCCACACGACAAGTCCCACAGATAGGGACACAAGGTCCCCACATGACAAGTCTGACAAAAGGAACATGACGTCCCCACATGACAAGTCCCACAGATGGGAGACGTCATCCCCACATGACAAGTCCCACAGATAGGACACGACGCCCCCACACGACAAGTCCTACATATGGAGACATGACGTCCCCACTCAAGTCCCACAGAGAGGGACACAACGTCCCCACATGATAAGTCTCACAAATTAGGACATGATGCCCCATGGGACAAGTCCTACAGATGGGACACAAAGTACCCACACGACAAGTCCCACAGAAGGGGACACGATATCCGCACACAACATCCCCACAGATGGGACACGACGTCCCCACATGACAATTCCACAGATGGGACACGATGTCCCCTCAGAATAAGTCCAACAGATGGGGACATGACGTCCAACACAACAAGTCCCATGTATGGGGACACAACGTCACCACATGACAATTCCCACAGATGGGGACACAAAGTCCTGAAACAAAAGTCTCACAGACAGGGACCAGATGTCCCCAGATGACAACTCCCACAGATGGGCACAGACGTCCCCAAATGACAATTTCACAGATGGGGAAATGACATCCTCACACAAGTCCCTGAGATGGGACACGATGTCCCAACATGACAAGCCCCACAGATGGGACACGACATCTCCACACACAAGTCCCATATATGGGAAATGAATTCCCCACATGAAAGCCCCAGAGGGGACACGACATCCCCACATGACAAGCCTCACGAATGGGACAAGACGACTCCACACAACAAGTACACAGATAGTACAGGTCTCTCCACACGACAAGTCCCAAAGATCGAAACACGACATCCCAATATGACAAGTCCACAGATGGGCCACGACGTCCACACACAACAAGTTCCCCAGATGGGGACACGACGTTCCCACATGACAACCCCACAGACGGGACATGACATCCCCACACGACAAGTCCCACTGACGGGACAGGATGCCCCACAGGACAAGTCCCAACAGATGGAAACAGGACCTCCCCACATGAGAAGTCCCACAGATGGGACATGACATCCCCCACGACAAGTACCACAAATGGGATAACTCATCCCCTCATGACAAGTGCAGAGATGGGACATGACGTCTCCACACAACGGGTCCTACAGGTGGCACATGACATCCCCACATGACAAGTCCCACAGCTGAAACATCACGCCCTCAAATGACAAGTCCCACAGATCGGACACGACGTCCCACATGACAAGTCCCACAGATGGGACACGACGCCCACACAAGTCCCATATTTGTGACATGATGCCCAACACGAGCCCCTCTGATGGGACATGATGTCCTCACATGAAAAGTCCCACAGATGGGGACACGATGCCATCACACGACAAGTCCCACAGATAGGGACACGACATCCCAACACAAGTCTCACAGATGGGGACACGACATCCCACACGACAAGTCTCACAGATGGGGACACTGCGTTTCCACACGAAAAGTCCCACAGATGGGGGCTGGACATCCCCATAAGACAAGACCCACAAAGGGGACACGACATCCCGACACAACAGGTCCCACATATGGGACACGATGTCCCCACATGACAAAACCCACAGAAGGAAACACGAGGTCCCCACATGACTAGTCCCACAGATGGGGACACAGCGCCCCACACGACTAGCCCCACAGATGGGAGATGACTTCCCCACATGACAAGCCCCACATGGGGGAAACCTTGTCCCCACACGACTTGTCCACAGATGGGACACAACAGCCCCACACAACAATCTTACAGATGGGGAAAGGACATCCCCACACAAGTCCCACAGATGGGGGCACGATGTGTACATATGACAGGTTCCACAGATGGAGACACGATGCCCCTAAAGGACAAGTCCCACAGATGAGACACAACGTTCCCACACGACAAGACCCACAGATGGGACACGATGTCTCCACACACAAGTCCCATAGATGTGTCACTATGTGTCCACTCGACAAGTTCCACTGATGGGACACCAAGCCCCACAGGACAAGTCCCAACAGATGCGGACAGGACGTCTCCACACGAGAAGACCCACAGATGGGACAGGACGTTTCCACAAGATTAGTCCCACAGATGGAAATACAACGTCCCACACGACAAGTCTTACAGATGGCGTCCCTGCACGACTAGTCCCACTGATGGGGACACGATGCCCCCACGTTGACAAGTCCCACAGATGGGACACAACGTCCCCAAACAACAAGCTCCATAGATGGGAAATGACGTCCCCACACAAGAAGCCCCACAGATGGGACACGACGTTTCCACAAGACAAGTCCCACAGATGGGACTCGACGTCCCCACACGTCAGTCCCACAGAAGGGACACAATGCCCTACAGGACAAGTCCCAACAGATTTGGATAAAACGTCCTCAAACAACAAGTCCCACAGATGGGACACAATGTCCCCACATGACAAGTCCCACAGATCGGGACACGACGTCCCTACACGACAGATCCTGCAAATGGAACACGATGTCCCCACATGATAAGTTTCACAGATGATACATGACAACCCACATGACAGTTCTCAATGATGAGACACGATGTCACCACACGAAAGGTCCAATAGATGGGACACGACATCTCCACATGACAAGTCCAACAGATGCCCCACAAGACAAGTCCCAAAAAGTGGAGACAGGATGTCCCCACACAACAAGCCCCACAGATGGGGACACAACATCACACATGACAAGTCCCACAGGTGGGAATACATCATCCCCACACAAGCCCCACAGATTGGGACACAATGCCCCTACACAACAGGTCCCACAAATAGGACACGACAACTTCCCAAGATAGGTCCCACTGATCGGAACACAACGCACCCACACCAAAAGTCCCACAGATGGGGACACGACCTCCCCAATGATAAGTCTCACAGGTGGGGACTCGACATCCCCACACAACAATTCCCAAAGATGCGGACAAGCCCCACATATGGGACACAACGCCCACACGACAAGCCCACAGATTGGACACGACGTATCCACACAACAAGTCCCACAGATATGACAAGATGTCCCCACACGAGAAGTCTTATAGATGAGACACGATTCCCCACAGAAGAACACCTAACAGATGGGAACAGGACTTCCCCACACGACAAGTCCCACAGATGGGACACGAGATCCCCACAAGACTTGTCTGAAAGATGGGGACACGACATCCCCACATGACAGGTCCCAGGGATGGAGACACGACATTCCCACACGATGAGCCCCACAGATTGGACACAACGTCCCCACAGGACAAGTTTCACAGATGGGGACACAACACCCCCACACAACAAGTCCCTCAGATGGGACCTGATGTCCTCACATGAAAAGTCCCACAGATGGGACATGAAGTCCCCACATGACAGGTCCCACATATGGGACAAAATGCCCCATAGGACAATTCCCAACAGCTGGGATATGACGCCCCACAGGACAAGTCCCAGCAGATGGGGACAGGTCGTCCCCACACTACAAGTCCCAACAGATGTGACATGATGTTTCCACACAACAGATCCCACAGATGGACACGACATCCCCACATGACAGATCCCAATGATGGGACATGACGTCCCCACATGACAAGTTCCATGGATGGGACACGATGCCCCACACAACAAGTCCCACAGATGGGATATGATGTCCCTACACAAGTCCCACAAATGGGAATAAGATGTCTCACACGACAAATCCCAACAAATGGGTCCAGGACGTCCTTACACAACAAGTCTCACGATGGGACATGACACCCTGATATGACAAGTCTCACAGATGGGAACATGATGTCCCACATGACAAGTCCCACAGATAAAAAATGACATCTCCACATGACAAGTCCCAAAGATTGGCACACGAGATTCCCACATGACAGGTCCTACAGATCGGACCAGACTCCCCTAAATGACAAGTCCCACAGAAGGGAACACGACATTCCCACACAAGTCCCACAGAAGGGACACGATGTGCCACAGAACAAATCCCAACAAATGGGAACACGATGTCACCACATGACAAGTACCACAGATGGGACACGACGTGCCCACATGATAAGTTCCATAGATGGGGAAACAACATCCTCACACGACAAGTCTTACAGATGGGACATGACACCCACACAAGTCCCACAGATCGGGACACAATGTCCCACACAACAAGTCCCACAGATGGGGACATGACGTCCCACACAAAAAGTCCCACAGATGGGGACATGATGCCCCCACCTGACAAGTCCAACAGATGGGATATGATGCCCCCACACGACAAGTCCCACAGATGGGGGCACGACATCCCCACACGACAAGTCCCACGGCTCGGACACGACGTCCCACACAACATTTCCCACAGATAGGACACGATGTCCCAGATGACAATTCCCACAGATGGAACAAACGTTCCCACACGACAAGTTCCACAGAGAAGACATGAAGCCCCCACAGGGCATGTCCCACAGATGGGCACATGATGCCCCTACATGGCAAGTTCTACAGATGAGACACGACATCCCTACAAGTTCCACAGATTGGTACACAAAGTCCCCACACAACAAGCCCCACAGATGGCACACGAAGTCCCCACATGACAAGTCTTCAGATGGTATACGACATCCACACACAAGTCCCACAGATTGGGACAGGACATCCCCACATGACACGCCCCACAGATGGGACACGACATCCCCACATGACAAGATTCACAGCAAGGAAATGACGTTTCCACACGACGAGCCCCATAGATGGGACATGACATCCCCATACAACAAGTCTTCAGATAGTACACGACATCCCTGCACAAGTCTCACAGATTGGTACACGATGTCCCCACACGACAAGCCCCACAGATGGGACACGACGTCCCCTCACGACAAGTCTTCAGATGGTATATGACATCCACACACGAAAAGTCCCACAGATTGGGACAGGACATCCCCACACGACACGCCCCACAGATGGGACATGACGTCCCCACAAGACAAGTCTTCAGATGGTACACGATGTCCCCAAATGAGAAGTCTCAGAGATGGGGTCACGACGTCTCCACAGGACAAGTCCAATGGATGGGGACACGATGTCCCCACACAACAACTCTACAGATGTGACACAATGTCTCCACATGACAACTCTGACAGATGGGACACAATGTCCCCACAGTGCAACTCCAAAAGATGGGACATGATGCCCCACAGGCAAAGTCCAACACATGGGGACAAGACGTGCACACATGACAAGTCCCACAGATGGGACACAATGTACCCCCACGAGAAGTCCCACAGATGAGGACACAACGTCCCACAAGACAAGTCCCACATGGGGACAAGAGGTCCCCACACGACAAGTCCCACAGATGGGACTCAACGTCCCCAAACAAGTTTCATAGGTGGAAACATGACGCCCCCACTCAACAGGTCTCACAGATAGGTCACAACGTCCCCACAAGACAAGTCCCACAGATCGAAAAATGACATACCCACACGCCAAGTACCACAAAGGGGGACACACGTCCCCATATGACAAATCTCACATTGGGAACACGACGCCCCCTCACGACATACCCCACAGATGGGACACGACGTCCCCACATGACATGTCCACAGATGGGACACGATGGGACACAGGAAAAGTCCCACAGATGGGGACAGGACATCCCCACACGACAAGTCCCACTGATGGGACACGACCTCCCCACATGACAAGTTCACAGATGGGACACGATGCCCACATGACAAGTCCCCCAGAAGTGACACGCTGTCCCACATGACGAGCTCCACAGATGGTACACGCATCCCCACATGATTAGTTCGACTGATGGGAACACTACATCCCCACACAAGTCCCACAGATTAGACACAATGTCCCCACACGACAAGTCTCACAGATAGGAGACGACGCCCAAATGCCAAGTTTCACAGAAGTGACACGACGCTCCACACAACGAGCCCCACAGATGGGACATGACTTCCCCATATGAAAAGTCCCACAGATGGGAACACAACATCCCCACACGATAAGTCCCACAGATAGGACATGACGTCCCACACGACAAGTCCCACAGAAAAGGAAACAACCTACCCTCATGACAAGTCCCACAGATGGGGACATGACATTCCCACACGACAAGTCCCAAAGATGGGACATGACATCCCCACACGACAATCCCACATTTGTGACATGATGCCCCACACAACAAGCCCCACAAATTGGACACAACATCCCCACAAGACAATTCCACAGATGGGACATGATGTCCCCAACCACAAGTCCCACAGATCAGACACGATGTCCCCACACACAAGTTTCACAGATGGAGACCCGATTTCCCACACAACAATTCCCAAAGATGGGGACATTACGTCCAAACACGACAAGTCCCACAGATGGGACAAGAAGCCCACACGACAAGTCCAAAAGATGAGGACATGACGCCCCCACACAAGAAGTCTCCCAGAAAGGACATGACATCCCCACATGACAAGTCCCACAAATGGAACACTATGCCCCAGAGAAAAAGTCCCAACAAATGGAAACAAGATGTGCACACACGACAAATCCCACAGACGAGACATGATGTCTCCACACAACAAGTCCCACAGATGGAAACACGACACCCCCACACGACAAGTCCCTCAGATGAGACATGACGTCCCCATATGAGTGTCCCACAGATGGAGACATGAAGTCCCCACATGACAACCCCACAGATGGGACATGAGGTCCACACATGACAAGTCCCAACAGATGGGTCCAGGATGTCCCCACATGGCAAGTCCCAAAAGATGGGGACAGGATGACCCACACGAGAAGTCCCAACTAATAAGACACAAAGTCCCCACATGACAGATCCCACAGATGGACACGATGTCCCCACACGACAGATCCCACGTATGGGACACGACATCCCCACATGACAAGTTTCACTGATGGGACATGATGTCCCCACATGACAAGTCCTGCAGATGGGGACACCACGCCCCCGCAGGACAAGTCCCACAGATGGGACATGAAGCCCCCACATGACATGTCCCACAGACTGGACACGATGCCCCACAGAAGAAGTCCCAACAAATGGGAACACAATGCCACCACACAACAAGTCCCACAGATGGGACACAACGCCCACATGACAAATCCCACAGATGGAGACACGACATCCCACACGACCAGTTCCACTGTTGGGACACAATGTCCCCACATGAAAAGTCCAACTGATGGGGACACAAAGCCCCCACATGACAAGTCTGACAGAAGGGACATGATGCCCACACATGAGAAGTCCCACAGATGGGGACACGACGTCCCCACATGACAAATCCCACAGCTGGGACGTTATGTGCCACATGACATGTCCCACAGATGGGACACGACGTCCCAGTCGACAATTCCCACAGAGGGGACAAACATCCCCACACGACAAGTTCCACAGATAAGGACATGAACCTGCACAGGACATGTCCCACAGATGGGCAGAAGACGCCCCTACACGACAAATCCCACAGATGAGACACAACATCCCCACACAACAAGTCCCACAGTTGGGACACTACATCCCCACACATCAAGTCCCACAAGTGGACACAACGTCCCCAAATGACAAGTATCACAGATGGGACATGACGTCCCCACACGTCTAGTCCCAAAGATATGGAAGCGAAGTGCCAACACAACAAGTCCCACAGTTGGGAACACAACGTCCTCACAGGACAAGTCCCACAGATGGGGACGCATTGTTTCCAAACGAAAAGTTTCACAGATGAGGGTGACATCCCCACACAAATCCCACAGGTGGGGACACGATGCCCCCACAAGACAAGTCCCACAGATGAGACCCGACATCCCCACACAACAAGTCCCATAGATGGGGATGCGACATCCCAACACAAGTCCCACAGATGGGGACACGACGTCCCACAGGACAAGTCCCAAAGATGGGAACTGGACGAACCACACAACAGACCCCAAAGATGGGACACAACATCCCCACACAACAGATCCTACAGATGGGACAACACGTCCTCACACAACAGATCCCACAGATGGGACATGTTGGGGCCCATCCAGCCAGAAGTGCTGTGTGGCCTTTGGGACCCTGCTTGCCCTACTTGAAAATGTGTGCGCCTGACTGCCTGACCTAAATGGATCAGACACTGGAGTTAGTTCTCCTATTATTCATGCCACTTGGTATTTGTGGTTTCAGTAAATGGGCAGACTTTCTTATTGAAACTTCCTCCCTAGTTAGAGGCACTTTACTCACAGACTATTGTTTAAACCTTTAAAGAAAAATAGCCTTGTCATAAGCTTCAGTTAATATTACACTATGTACGCAAAATAAGACTCTTGCTGATGTATTTTGAGTGGTCAATTATGTTTTTTGATCTTCTGTATTGTACTTCATTTCTGTCTTTAACTCTCTGTTCTCTCTTCCGTGAAAACAATGATCTTTTCTGAAACATGAGATTCCTAAGAAGTTGCAAACAATGTAATCATTAAAAGAAAGATGATGTAATCACCTATGGTATATAAGACACCAAGTTTCACAGTAAAGTGTGGTCTCTTCCACCATTCATGTTGTCTGTGTTCTTTCTTGTAGATATTTCGCCGACACCAACCCCCTACTCAGACCCTTAGACTCTGGTGCGTGGGCTGGTCCCCCACAGGGACAGGACTTCCCCACACGACAGTCCCACAGATGGGGCATGACACATCACAGGACAAGTCTCAACAGATTGGGACAGGACTTTCCCACACAACAAGTCTCACAGATGGGGCACGATGTCCCTACAAGACAAGTCCCACAGATGGGTACACAACGTTCCCCACACGATAAGCCCCATAGATGGGGACTACATGCCCCCACAGGACAAGTACCAAAGATGGGACACAACATCCCCACATGACAAGCCCCACAAATGGGACACGACCACTCCACACCACAAGTCCACAAATGGGACACCACACAAGTCCCACAGATCAGGACATGATGTCCCAATATGATAAGTCCCACAGATGGTACACGACTCCCCACACGACCAGAGCCGTAGATGTGGACGTGACACCCTCACATGACAAGTCAGACAAATGGAACATGGCTCCACAGGACAAGTTCACAGATAGGCCACTCGTCCCCACACAACAAACCCCACAGATGGGACACGACATCCCCACACGACAAGTCCACAGATGGGACACAACGATCAACAGGACAAGTGCCACAGATGGGACACGACGTCCCCAACATCAAGTCTAACAGATGGGACACGATGCCTCACAGGAAAAGTACCAACAGATGGGGACAGGACGTGCGCACATGACAAGTCCCACAGATGAAGCACGGCATCCCCATAGACAAATCCCAAAGATGGGGACACGACGTCCCAGACGACAAGTCCCACAGATGAGGAAAGGAAGTCCCCAAATACAAGTCCCATGATAGGGACACAATGCTCCAACATGACAAGAGTCACCAATGTAACTGGACGCCCACACAAGTCCCACAGATGAGACACAATGCCCCACACCACGAGCCCCACAGATAAGACATTTAGTCCCCACACAACATGTCCCAAAGATGGGAAATGACGTCCCCACATGACGAGTCCCACAGATGGGGACTTGACGCCCCAAAACAACGGGTCCTAGAGATGGGTCACAATGTCCCCACATGTCAAGTCCCACAGATGGAAACACGATGCCCCCACAAGACATGTCCCACAGATCAAAATACGACATCCCCACAGGACAAGTCCCACAGATGGGACACAACGTCCCCACACGACAAGTCCTCAGATGGTACACGATGCCACACAGGTAAAATCCCAAAAATAGGGACTGGACGTCCCCAAACAACAAGTCCCACAGATGGGACACAGCATCCCCACAGGACACATCTCACAGATGGGACATGACTTCCACACACAACAAGTCCCACAAATAGGGACACGACACCCCCACCCGACAAGTAACACAGATGGGACATGACGTCCCACATGACAAGTCCCACAGATGGGGACACGAGTTCCCCACTCAAGAAGTCCCACAGATGGGTACATGAATTCCCCACATGACAAGTCCCCCAGATCACTCACGACACCCCATATGACAGATCCCACATATGGGAAACGAAATCCCCACCCGAAAAGTCCCACAGATAGGGACACAACACTCCCACACGACAAGTCCAAAGGATGGGACACGACGTCCCCACACGACAAGTTCCACAGGAAGCGACATGACGTCCCCGCACGACAAGATCCACAGATGAGAAACGAGGCCCCAACACGACATGTCCCACAGATGGGACACAATACCCCACAGAACAAGTCCCAACAAATGGGAACAAAACGCCACCAGACTTCAAGTACCCCAGATGCAAAACGATTTCCCCACTCCCCAGATCCCACAGATGGAAATGACATCTCCACATGATAAGTTCCACAATGGGGACAAGACGCACCACACGAGTAGCCCCACAGATTGGCACACGACGTCCCCACATGACAAGTTCCACAGATGGGACATGACACCCCCAGATGACAAGTCCAACAGATGGGGACACAAACTCCCCACATGAAAAGTCCCACAGATGTGGACACGACACCCACAGACAACAAGCCCCACAGATGGGGACATGACGTCCCTACACAACAAGACCCACCAGATGAAGACAGGATATCCCCACATGACAAGTACCACAGATGGGAAACGACGTCCCACACGACTAGTCCCCTAGATGGAGACACAATGTCACCACACAACAAACCCACAGAGGGGACAGGACGTGCTTACATGACAAGAACCAAGATGGGGACATGACACCCCCACACAACAAGTCCCACAGATGGGGACACAACGTTCCCACACAACAAGTCCCATAGCTGGGACACAACATCCCCACACGACATGTCCCACAGGTGGGGACACGACGTACCCACACAAGTCCAACAGCTGGGACACAGCGTCCCTGCAAAACTAGTGCCACAGATGGGGACACGACGTTTCCACACTAAAAGTAACACAGATGGGGGCTAGATGTCTGAGAAAAACAAGTCCCACAGATGGGGACAAGACATCCCCACACATCAAATTCCAAAGGTGGGACACAATGTCTTCAAACGACAAGACCCACAGAAGGGACAAAATGTCCTCGCAAAACTAGTCCCACAAATAGGGACATGATGTGCCCACAAGACAATTCCCTCAGATGGGGAAACAACATCCCCACATAATAAGTCCCGCAGATGAGGCACGACGTCCCCACACTTCCAGTCACAAGGATTGGGAAACGAGGTCCCACACGACGAGTCCCACAGGTAGGAAACAATGCCCCCACACAACAAATACCACTGATAGGACACATCGCTCCCACATGACTAGTCCCACAGATGGGGACACGACGTCCACACACAAGTTCCACTAATGGGACTCAAAGTCACACACAAGTCCCACAGATGGGAACTGCGGAGGACCAGCCCACACACCCCAGTCGAACGGTCCCCGAGTAGGTGGTTGGTGTCGGCAAAATATCTATAGGAAGGAAGACAGACAACATGAATGGTGGTAAAACCACACTTTACTAAGAAAGTCAGTGTCTTTTATGCCATAGGGGTTTACACATTTTTTTTCCTCTTTAATGATTACAAAGCTTATGGTTCTTGAGAGAGTAAAAACGTGCTCTCGGAAGGATCATTTTTTTTTTTATCACAAAAGAAAGAACAGCCATGAGAACAGAAGCAAAAAAAAAAAACAAGAATGAGGGAGTCTGTCTCTCAAAGATTTTTCGTTTCTTCAAGGTCCTTAGCAGTTATGTCTGGGCAAGACGCTTATCATTCAAGGGGTTAATTTTAGACAGAGGATTGTGTTTGCCCCAACAGCAGGCAATGAGCTGGGAACAGAAATAATGTAAGGGAAAGTAGGTGCCACTAACTGACCCAAGTTGATTCAAAACTTAAAGCTATATGCCTTCATTGCTTTTGCAAAGCAATGAGAAAAATCATAGACAGGTTAAATAGAAGCTACATATGCAGCCCAGGAGGCCAAATGTCGCTTCACAGTCTTTCGACCTGTTCCACAACTTCCCAAATTTTTCTCCTGTGCCCTGGAGGCATAACCATCAATGGTCGCTTATGTAGATTCTCCTGTGTCCCGGAGGCCTGGCCATCAACGGTTGCTCTGTGGGAGGTTTTTTGGCCTGCTGGGCCCCAACAGGAACACAACATTTCCACACGACAAGTCCCAAAGATGGAGACATGATGTCTCAACAAGAAAAGTCACACAGATGGGACACGACGCCCACACAACATGTCTCACAGATGGGACACGATGCCCACACAACATGTCTCACAGATGGGACATGACGCCCAACATGACATGCCCCACTGATGTGACACAATGTCGACACACATAAAGCCCCACAGATGGGACACAACGTCCCCACATGACAAGGTTCACAGATGGGGACACGACATCCACACATGACAAGTTCCACATATGGGATACCACGACTCCAAATGACATGTCCTACAGATGGGGACTCGACGCCCCCACTTGACAAGTCCGACAGATGGGACAGGACGTCCCCACATGACATGTCCCAGAGATGGGGAAACGACGTCCCACACGTCAAGTCCCACAGATGGGACAACGTCCCCACACGACAAGTTCCTGAGATGGAGACACAAAGCCCTTACAGGAAAAGTCCCACAGATTGGCACACAACGCCCCCACACGACCAGTCCCACAGATGGGACATGACGTCCCACATGACAAGTCCCATAGATGGGGACATGACAACCCACACATCAAGTTGCAGAGGTGGGACACAACGTCACACACGACAAGTCCCACACATGGGGACACAACTTCCTAACACGTAAAGTCACACAGATGGGACATGATGCCCACACAACATGTCCCACAGATGTGACTCGATGCCCCACACAACGTGCCCCACTGATGTGACATGACGTTTACACACATAAAGCCCCACAGATGGGGACACGACGTCCACACATGACAAGTTCCCACATGGGACACGACGTGCCCATCAACATGTCCCAGAGATGGGGAAACAACGTCTCACACGACAAATCCCACAGATGGGACAACATCCCCACACGAGAAGTTCCTGAGATAGAGACATGAAGCCCTTTACAGGACAAGTCCCACAGATGGGCACACAACGCCCCCACATGACAAGTTCCACAGATGAGACACGACGTCTCCACACACCAATTCCCACAGATGGCACCACAACTTCCCACATGACAAGTCCCATAGATGGGACAAATGTCCCTACATGACAAGTTTCACAGATGGGGTCATGATTTCCTCACAGGACAAGTCCCACAGTTGGGGACAAGAAGTCCCCACATGACAGGTCCCACAGGTGGGAAACGATGCCCCCACACAACAAGTCCCACAGATGGGACACGACGTCCCACATGACGAGCACCAAAAATGGGACACGACGACCCCAAACAACATGTCCCACCGATGGGACACAATGCCCCATGCGACAAGTCCCAACAGAAGAAGACATGACGCCACCACATGACAAGTCCCACAGATGGGACACGACATGCTCACATGACAAGAACCAAGATGGGGACACGATGGCCCCACACAACAAGTCCCACAGATAGGACACATTGCCTCATAATGACAAGTCCCACAGATAGGGACATGATGCCCCACAGGACAAGTCCCAAGACACGTGGACAGGACGTCCCCTCACAACAAGTCCCACAGCTGGGACACAACGTTCCCACACAACATGTCCCAGAGATGGGGACACGACGTCCACACACATCAAGTCCCATAGGTGGGACACGACGTCCCATATGACAAGTCCCACAGATGGGGAAACAACATCCCTGCAGGGGACCAGCCCAGGTACCAGAGTCTAAGTGTCCCTGAGTAGGGGGTTGGTGTCGGCAAAATATCTACAAGAAAGAACACAGACAACATGAA
Organism: Helogale parvula; assembly: GCA_004023845.1. Taxonomy (NCBI): domain Eukaryota; kingdom Metazoa; phylum Chordata; class Mammalia; order Carnivora; family Herpestidae; genus Helogale; species Helogale parvula. The sequence goes on from PJEM01011357.1 coordinate 25,273, forward strand.
TGGTGGAAGAGACCACACTTTACTGTGAAACTTGGTGTCTTATATACCATAGGTGATTACATCTTTCTTTTAATGATTACATTGTTTGCAACTTCTTAGGAATCTCATGTTTCAGAAAAGATCATTGTTTTCAAGGAAGAGAGAACAGAAAATTAAAGACAGGAATGAAGTACAATACAGAAGATCAAAAAAACATAATTTATCACTAAAAATACATCAGCGGGGGTCTTATTTTGCGTTTTTAGTGTAATATTAACTGAAGCTTATGACAAGGCTATTTTTCTTTAAAGGTTTAAACAATAGTCTATGAGTAAGGTGCCTCTAACTAGGGAGGAAGTTTCAATCAGAAAATCTGCCCAATTACTGAAACCACAATCACCAAGAGGTATGAATAATAGGAGAACTAACCCCAGTCTCTGATCCACTTAGGTCAAGCAGTCAAGCACACATATTTTCAAGTAGGGGAAGCAGGGTCCCAATAGGCCACACAGCACTGCTGGCTGGATGGGCCCCAACACATCCCTACACGACAAGTCCCACAGATGGGGACAAAACATCCCACATGACAAGTCCCACAGATGGGGACACGACATCCCCAGACAAGTCCCATAGATGGGGACATGTCATCCCACAAGTCAAGTCCAACAGTTGGGTACATGACGTCCAGAAATGACAAGTCCCAGAGAGGGGGACAGGAAGTTTCCCCAAGATATAGGACGTCCCCACACGACAAGTCTCACAGATGGGAACATGACGTCCACACATGGCAAGTTCCATATATGGGGCACTATGCCTCCAAATGACACATCCCACTGATGGGAACTCGGCACCCCCACTTGACAAGTCTGACAGATAGGACAGGACGTCCCCCCATGACAAATCCCACAAATGGGGACATGACATCCCCACATGACAAGTCACACAGCTGAGACACAACGTCCCCACATGACATGTCCCAGAGATGGGGAAGCGATGTTTCAAATGACACATGCCACAGATGGGAAACGTCCCCACACGACAAGTTCCTGGATGGAGCCATGAAGCCCTTACAGGACAAGTCCCAAAGATGGGCACACAACGCCCCCACATGACAATTTCCACAGATGAGACACGACATCCCCACACGACAAGTCCCACAGTGGAGACATGATGTCCCACACGACAAGACCCACAGTTGGGATAAACATCCCCACATGACAAGTTTCACAGATGGGGTCTTGACTTCCTCACAGGACAAGTCCCACAGATGGGTAAAAGAAGTACCCACACAAGTCCCACAGGAGGGACAAGATGCCCCCACATGACGAGTTCCACAGATGGGACACAATGCCCCACACGACAAGCACCACAAATGGGACACGACGCCCCCAAACAACATGTCCCACAGATGGGACACAATGCCCCACACTAGTCCCAACAGACGAAGACACGACGCCACCACACTACAAGTCCCACTGATGGGACACGACATGCTCACACGACAAGAACCAAGATGGGGACACTATGTCCCCACACATCAAGACCCACAAGGGTGACACGACATCCCCAAATGACAAGTCCCACAGATGGGACATGACGTCCCCACAAAACAAGTCTAACAGGGGGACACGATGTGCCCACATGACAGGTATCACAAATGGGGACACAACGTCCCCACATGACAAGTCTCACAGATGGTACACGATGTCCCCACAGGACAAGTTTCACAGATGGGGACACGATGTCCGAACGCAAGGCCCACAGATGGGGACACGGCATCCCCACACATCAAGTCCCAAAGGTGAAACACGACATCCCCAAGTGACAAGTCCCACAGATGGGACACAACGTCCCCGCACAACTAGTGCCACAGATGGAAACAGGATGTTCCCACATAATTCTCTTAAATGGGTAAAAACAATCCCACACCACAAGTCCCACAGATGGAGCACGGCGTTCCCACACTACCAGTCAAACAGACTGAAACACCATGTCCCCACGCAAGGCCCACAGATGTGGACACGATGTTCCACATGGCAAGTACAACAGTTGGGAACATGACGTCCTGAAATGACAAGTCCCACAGATGGGGACACGACGTCTCAACATGACAAGTCCCACAGATGGGGGCTAGACGTCCCCACACATCAGGACCCAAAGTGGGACACAATGTACCCAAATGACAAGTCCCACAGATGGGCACACGATGCCCCCACATGACACATCCCACAGATAAGACACAAGGTCCCCACATGACATGTGCCACAGATGGGGACACGACATACCCACACATCAAGTCCCACAAGTGGGACACAATGTTCCCAAATGACAAGTCCCACAAATGGGGACACGATGTCCCCACACGAAAAGTCACACAGATGGGACACAACGCCAACACAGGTGCCACAGATGGGACATGATGCCCAACACAACGTGCCCCACTGATGGGACACGACATGCCCACACGTAAAGACCAACAGATGGGACACGACATCCTCACATGACAAGTCCCACAGATAGGACACAACGTGCCCACATGACAGGTCTCACAGATGGGGACATGATGTGCCCACTCGACAATTCCCCCAGATGGGGACACGACGTCCCCACACGACATGTCCCACAGATGGGACACGACGCCCACATGACAAGTCCCACTGATGGGGACACAACGTCCCTGCTCAACTAGTCCCACGGATGGGACACGTTGCTCCATAATGGCAAGTCCCACAGATGGAGACATGACGTCCAACATGTCAAGTCCAACAGGTAGGAACACGACGTCCCAAAACAACAAGTCCCACAGATGGGGACACGACATTTCCACATGACACGTCCCACAGGTGGGGGCTAGACATCCCCACACAACAAGTCCCATAGATGGGGACATGACGTCCTCACACATAATTCCCAATGTGGGACACAACATGCCCAAACAACATGTCCCACAGATGAGACACGATGTCCACACGCAACATGTCCCACAGATGGGACATGATGCCCACACAACAAGTCTCACCAATGGGACATGACGCCCAACACGATGAGCCCCACTGATGGGACACAATGTCCCCACACAAAAAGTCACACAGATGTGGACACAATGTCCCCACACGGCAAGATTCACAGATGGGACATGACGTCCCCACATGACAAGTCTCACAAAAGGGGACACGACGTCCCCACACAAGTCCCACAGATGGAGACACAACATCCCACACATCAAGTCCAACGTTGGGATCACAATATCCCAAAACAACACATCCCACAGTTGGGGACACGACATCCCACACAAAAAGTCCGACAGATAAGGACACGACACCCCCCATGAAATGTCCCATGGGTGGGATACAACGTCTCCACAGGACAAGTCCCACAGATGGGGACACAATGCCCCCACATGCAAAGTCCCATAGATGGAACAGGATGTCCCCACATGAAAAGTCTCACATATGGGAACACGATGTCCCCATAGGACAAGTTTCACAGATCTGACAAGACACCCCCCCCCGGGATGTCCAATCAGTAGAGGACAGGACATCTCCACATGGCAAGTCCCATGGACAGGGACATGACGTCACCACATATGTCCAACAGACGGGGACAGTATGCCTCACATAACAAGTCCCACAGGTGGGACACGACATCCCCACATGACAAACCCCAGAGATGGGACACGACATCCCCACATGACAAGTCCACAAATGGGACAGGACCATTGCACACAACAGTCCCACAGATGGGATACAACTACCTCACACGTTAAGTCCAACAATGGGAACAGGATCTCCCCAAGGACATGTCGCATAGATCAGGACAGGACTTGCGCACACAACAAGTTTCTCAGATGGGGCACGATGTTCTACACGACAAGTCCCACAGATTGGGGCACAACATCCCACAGGAGAAGTCCCAGAGATGGGAACACGAAGTACCCACATGACAAGTCCCACAGGTGGGACACGACGCCCCACAAATGAGCGCCACAAATGGGACACGATGCCACCAAATGACATGTCCCACAGATGGGACACGAAGTCCCCACAAGTCCCACAGATGGGACACGACCCCCACACGACAAGTTTCCCAGTTGGGACACAATGCCCCACAGGACGAATCCCAACAAATGTGGACAGGACATCACCACACAACAATCCCCAACAGCTGTGGTCAGAATGTCCCCACACGACAAGCCTCACAGATGGGACACGACATCCCCACAAGACAGATCACACAGATGGGACACGACATCCCCACATGACAATTCCCACAGATGCAACACAACATCCCCATACGACAAGTCTTACAGACAGGATGCGACGCCCCACAGGACAAGTCCCAACAGATGGGGACAGGATGTCCCCCCAGGACTAGCCCCACAGATGGGACATGATGTCCCCACATGACAAGGACCACAGATGGGGACATGATGTCCCCACATGATAAGTCCCAAGATAGGGAAACGATGCCCCCACATGACAAGTCCCACAGATGGGACATGACATCCCCACACGTTAACTCCCACCGAAGGGACAAGACGCCACTATATGACAAGTCCCACAGATGGGAACCCAATGTCCCCACAAGACAAGCCCCACATTTGGGGACATGAGGCCACCACACGATAAGTCCCACAGATGGGACATGAGGTCCCCACATGACAAATCCACAGATTGAACAGGACGCCCCACAACAAGTCCCAACAGATGGGGACAGGACATCACCTGATGACAAGCAGCAACAGTTGGGGACAGGACGCCACCCCACATGACAAGCCCCACGGATGGTACACACTGTCCCCACACGAGGGATCGCACAGATGGGACATAACGTTCCCAAATGACAAGTCCCACAGATGGGACAGGAAGTCCCCACATGACAGGTTTCACAGATGGGCAACAACATCCCCACATGACAAGTCCCAACAGATGGGACACGAGGTCCCACAGGACAGGTCCCAACAGAGGGGGACAGGACGTCTCCCCACAACAAGTGTGAAAGATGGAACTTGACATCCCCACTAGACAAGTCCAACAGATGGGGACATGACGTCCCACACAACAAGTGCCACAGATGGGGACACAATGTCCCCACACAAGAAGTCACACAGATAGGGTCACGACATCCCCACTGGAAAAGTCCCATGGATGGGGACTCGATGTGCCCACATGACAAGTCTACAGATGGGACACACCATCCACAGACAACAACTCCAACAGATGGGACATGATGCCTCACAGGAAAAGTCCCAACAGATAGGTACAGGACAGCCCCCCAAGACAGATCCCACAGATGTGACACGACGTCCCCACACGACAAGTCCCAATGATGGGACACGACGTCCCCACAAGAAAAGTCCCACAGATGGGGACACGATGCCCCCACAAGACAAGTCCCACAGTTGGAACACAATGCCCCACACAACAAGTCCCTCAGATGGGACATGATGTTCCACAGGAAAGTCCCACAGATGGGTACACAACATCCCCACATGACAAATTCCACAGATAGGACATATGCCCACACGACCAGTTTCACAGATGGGACACAACACACCACAGGACAAGTCCCAACAGATGGAAAAAGGACATTACCACATGACAAGCCTCAACAGGTGGAGACAGGACATCCCCACAAGACAAGCCCCACAGATGGGACACGATGTCCCCACACGACAGATCCCATGGATTAAACATGACGTCCCCACATGACAAGTCCCACAGATGGGACACGAAGTCCCCACAGGACAGGTCACAGATGGGAGACAACATCCCCACAAAACAAAGCTCACAGTTGGGACACTGGAAAGGGCCCAACAGATGGGGACACGATGTCCCCACATGTCAAGTCCCACAGATGGGGAAACGATGCCCCCACACGACAAGCCACACAGATGGGACATGATGGCCACACAACAAGTTTCACAGATGGGACACAATGCCCCACAGGACAAGTCCCAACAGATGGGGACAGGATGTCACCACATGACAAGCCCCACATATGGGACCCAACGTCCCTACAGGACAGATCCCACAGACAGAACACGACATCCACACATGACAAGTCCCACAGATGGGAAACGATGTCCCCCATGACAAGTGCCACAGATGGGATACGACATCCCCACACAAGTTTCAGAGATGAAAGACGACATCCCTACATGACAAGTCCCACAGATGGGACACAACATCCCCACCCATGTTCCACAAATGAGGACACGATGCCCCCTCATTAGAAGTCCCACAGACAGACCACGATGGCCCCACACGATCAACCCCTCAGATGGGACAGGACATCCCCACATGACAAATCCACAGATCGAACAGAATGATTCCACACGAAAAGTCTCACAGATGGGACATGACGTCCCCACACATCAAGTCCCACAGATGGGAAACGACTTCCCACAGGACAGGTCGCAACACATGGGGACAAGACGTGCATACACAAGTCCCACAGATGGGGCACGACATGCCCACATGTCAAGTCTCACAGGTGAGGACACAATCTCCCACACAACAAGGCCCACAGAAGGGGACATGACGTTCACACATGACAAGTCCCACAGATGTAACATGACGCCCCCACACGACATGTCCCACAGATGTAAACACAACACCCACACATGACAAGTCCGACAGATGGGACAAGACGCCCCCAGACAAAAAGTCCCACAGATGGGAACATTCATCTCACACAACAAGTCCCAGTGATAGGACACGACGTACCCACATATCAAGTTCCACAGATAGGGACATGACATCCCCACATGACAAGTCACACAGATGGGAGATGACGCCCACATGACAAGTCCCAAAGAAGTGACACGATGCCCCACAAGATGAGCTGAACAGATTGGACACGACGTCCCCATACGACATGTCCAAAAGATGGGGATAAGACTTCCCCACACGACAAGTCCCACAGATGGGGTCATGACATCCCCACAAGTAAATCCCACAGTTGAGATATGATACCCACATGGCAAGTCCCACAGTAGTGACACGACACCCTTCACGATGAGCCCAACAGATGGGACACGACACTGCCACACAAAAAGTTCCACCAATGGAACATAACATCCCTATAACACAAGTCCCATCGAAGGGGACACAATGTCTCCACATGACAAGTACGAAAGATGTCCCCACCCATCAAGTCCAACAGGTGGGACACGATGCCTCCAAACAACAGGTCACACACATGGGACACGATGCCCCCACACAACTAGTCCCACAGATGGGGACACAAAGTGATCACACGACAGGTCTCACAGATTGGGACATGACGTGCCCACATGATGATTCCCACAGATGGTGACATGACGTCCCCACATGACAAGTCTCAACAGATGAAGATACGACGCCACCACAGAAGTCCCACAGATGGGGACACAATGCCTCGCAGGACAAGTCCCAAGAGATGAGGAAAGGGCATCCCCACACAACAAGTCTCACAGATGGGGCATGACGTCGCCACATGACAAGTCCCACAGATGGCGACATGATGTTCTCACACGACAAATTCAATGATGGGGACACGAAGTCCCCACATGACAAGTGCCACAGATAAGGACACAACGATCTCACATGACAAGTCCCACGGATGTGACAATACTTGCAAAACAACAGGTCCCACAGATGGGACATGATGTGTCCACAAGACAAGACCCATAGATGGAACACGCTGCCACACAGGACAAGTTCCACCAGATGAAGACAGGACATACCCACACGACATGTCCCAGAGATGGGACACAATGTCTCACATGTCAAGTCCCTGAAATGGGCACACGACGTCCCACATGAAAGGTTCCAGTTATAAGGTCACATCGCCCTGACATGACAAGTCCCACTGATGGGGTCACGAAGTCCCCACACATCTAGTCCCGCAGATTGGGAAATGACGTCCCACAGGACAAGTCCCAAGATGAGGACAAGACATCCCCACACGATAAATCCCACAGAGGAGGACACGACGTTCACACATGACAAGTTATACATATGGGACTCTACGCCTCCACACGACATCTCCCACAGATGGGGACTCGAAGCCCCCACATGACAAGTCCCTATGATGGGACAGGATGCTCCCAATGACAAGTCCCACAGATGGGGACACGACGTCCCCACATGACAAGTCCCACAGGTGAGGACAGGACGTCCCACACGACAAGTCTCACAGATGGGGACATGAAGCTCTTACAGGACAAGTCCAACAGATGGACACACGACGCCACCACATGATACGTGCCACAGATAAGTCATGACGCCCCACACGACAAGTGCCACAGATGAGGACACGACATTCCACACATCAAATGACACAGGTGGGACACGACATCCGCAAAGGACAAGTCCCACAGCTGAGACACGACATCCCTGCACGACTAGTCCCACAGATTAGTCCCACAGACATGCCCACATGACAGGTCTCACAGATGGGGACACGACTTGTCTACCCGACAATTCCCACAGATAGGGACACGACGTACTCACACGAGAAGTCCCACAGATAAAACACGATGCTTCACACGATGAACCCCACAAATGGGACATGATGCCCCCAAACAACATGTCCAACAGATGGGACACGATGCCCCTAATGACAAGTCCCAAAAGATAAAGTCACGATGCCACCACACAACAAGTTCCACAGATGGGAACATGATGCCACAGAAGACTAATCCCAAGAGATGAGGACAGGACATCCCCACATGACAATTCCCCAAGATGGGGCATGACATTCTGACATGACAAGTCCAACACCTGGGGACACAACGACCCATAAGTCAAGTCCCACTTATAAGGACAGGATGTCCCCACATGACAAGTCCCACAGATGGGACACGACGTCTCCGAACTACTAGTCCCACCGATGGGGGCAAGACATGCCCACATGACAGATCTCACTGATGTAGGCATGACATGCCTGTACGACAATTCCCACAGGTGGGGACATGATGACCCCACACGACAGTGTCCCACAGATGGGACACGACACCCACATGACAAGTCTCAAAGATGGGACACAATGCTCGACATGATGAGCCCCACTGATGGGACATGATATCCCCACATGAAAAGTCCCACAGATGTGGACATGATGTCTCCAAACGACAAGTCCTACAGATGGGACACGACCTTCCCACTTGACAGTCCCAAGATGAGGAGATGACATTTCCACACCACTAGTCCCACAGATGGTCCATGATGCCCTATACGACAAGTCTCACAGATGGCACACGACGTCCCCATATGACAGTCCACAGATGGGACACGAAGTCCATGCACGCCAGTTTCACAGGTGGGACATGATACCCCACACAACAAGCACCACAAATGGGACACGACGCCCCCAAACGACATGTTCCACAGATGGGACACAATGCCCCACACAAGTCCCAACAGATGAACACATGATGCCACCACACAATAAGTCCCACAGATGGGGACACGATGACACACAGGATAAATCCCAAGAGATGAGGACAGGACGCCCCTACACGACAAGTCCCACAGATGGGGAACAACATCCCCACATGACAAGTCCCACAGATGGGGCACGACGTCCCCACATGACAAGTCCCACAGACAGGACATGACGTCCCACTCAACTTGTTCCACAGATGGGGACACAAAGTACCCAAATGACAGGTCTCACAGATGGGGACACGATGTGCCAACACGACAATTCCCACAAGTGGGGACACGACGTCTCCACACAAGTCCCACAGATGGTACAATTGCCCACACAACAAGTCCCAGAGATGGGACACGACGGCCAACATGACGAGCCCCAATGATGGGACACGACATCCCCACACGAAAAGTCCTACAGATGAGGACATGACCTCCCCACATGACAAGTCCCACAGATGGGAATTGATGTCTGCACAACTAGTCCCACAAATGGGGACATGACAGGCCCACAAGACAGGTCTCACAGATGGGGACATGACATGCCAACACAACAAGTCCCACAGATAAGACACGACACTTCACACGACGAGCAACACAAATGGGACATGACGCCCCCAAACAACAAGTCCAACAGATGGGACACGATGCCGCACATGACAAGTCCCAACATATGAAGACACGGCGCCAGCATATGACTAGTTTCACAGATGGGTACACGATACCACACAGGAAAAATCCCCAGAGATGAGGACAGGGCATCCCCACACAACAAGTCCCACAGATGGGGCACAACATCCCCACACAACAAGTCCCACAGATGGAGACATGACGACCCATATGACAAGTCCCACATAGAAGGACATGATGTCCCCACATGACAAGTCCCACTCATGGGGACACGAAGTCCCCACACATCAAGTCACACAGATGGGGACACAACTGTCTCACATGACAAGGCCACGAAAGTGACAATACAATGCCACACGACAGGTCTCAAAGATGGGACATGATGCTCCAAACGATAAGTCCCACAGAAGGATCATGACGGCACACAGGATTAGTCCCTCCAAATGAAGACAGAACATCCCCAAAAAACAAGTCCCAGAGATGGGACACCACATCCCACACAAATCCCACTTATAAGGACACAACGACCCCTCATGACAAGTCCCACTGATGGGGACATGTGGTCCCCACATGTCAAGTCCCACAGAGGGGGACACGACTTACCAACACGACATGTCCCACAGGGTGACACGACATCCCCACATGACAAGAGCCACAGATGGGGACACGACTACCCCATATATCAAGTCCCACTAGAGGGACACGACATCTGCAAACGTCACGTCTGACAGATGGGACATGATGTCCTCGCACAACTAGTCCCACAGATGGGGACACGACGTGCCCACCTGACAGGTCTCACAGATAGGGACACGACGTGCTTAAATGATAATACCCACAGATGGGGACACAACGTCCTCACAGGACAAGTCCCACAGATGGTACATGACGCCCACGCAGCAAGTTCCAGAGATGGGACACGACACACAACATGACGAAGACCACAGATGGGACATGACGTCCCCCACACGAAAAGTCCCACCGATGGGACATGACATGCCCACATGACAGGTCTCACAGATGGGGACAGGACATGCCCACATGAGAATTCCCACAGATGGAGACACGACATCCCCACATGACAAGTCCCACTGGTAAGACACGACGCTTCACACGACAAGTGCCTTAAATGGGACACGATGCCCCCAAACAACATGTTTCACAGAAGGGACATGATGTTCCACAGGACAAGTCCCAACAGATGAAGACATGACGCCACCACACGACAAGTCCCACAGATGGAAACATGACTCCCTACAGGATAGGTCCCAAGAGATGAGGACAGGATGTTTTACATGAAAGTCCCACAGATGCGGACACAACGACACATATGAAAAGGACCACTTATAAGGACACGATGTGCCAACATGATAAGTCCCGCTAATGGGGACACGAAGTCCTCACACGTCAAGTTCCACAGATGGGGACACAACCGTCCCACACGAAAAGTCCCATGCATGTGACAATATGTCCCCACATGACAGGTCCCTGTGATGGGCCATGATGTCTCCACACAAGTCCTATAGAAGGATCCCGATGCCACACAGGCCAATGCCCGCCAGATGAAGACAGGACATCCCCCCTTCACACGATGAGCGACACAAATGGGACATGATGCCCCCTAACGACATGTCCCACAGATGGAACACGATGTCCCACAGGACAAGACCCAAAAGATGAAGACACGACGCCAACACATGACAAGTGCCACATGGTTACATGATGCCACACAGGAAAAATCCCCAGAAATGAGGACAGGACATCCACATACGACAAGTCCAACAGATGGGGCATAATGTCCCTACACGATAAGTCCCACAGATGGGGACACGATGACCCATACGACAAGTCCCACATATAAGGACACGACATCCCCACATGCCAAGTCCCACTGATGGGGACGCAACTGTCCCACATGACAAATCCCACAAATGTGACAATACATCACCACATGACAGGTCTCACAGATGGGACATGATGTCCCCACACGACAAGTCCCACAGAAGGAAAACGATGCCACACAGGACAAGTCCCACCAGATGAAGACAGGACATCCATACATGACAAGTCCCAGAGATGGGGGCACAACGTCCCCACACGACAATTCTCAGAGATGGGACACGTCATCCCACATGACAAGTCAAACAAATGGAAACACAAGGTCCCCACAAGACAAGTCCCACAGATGGGGACATGACGAGCCCACACGACATGTCCCACCGATGGAACACCACGTCCCACATGACAAGTCCAACTTACAAGGACACAACGTCCCTGAGGACAAGTCCCAGTGATGGGGACATGAAGTCCCCACATGTCAAGTCCAACTGATGGGGGCACAACAGTGCCACATGACAAGTCCCACGGATGTGACAATACGTTGCCACACGACAGGTCCCACAGGAAGGACACGATCTCTCCACACGACAAGTCCCACAGAAGAAACATGACACTACACAGGACAATTCCACCAGATGAAGACAGGACATCCCCACACGACAAGTCCCAGAGATGGGACACGATGTCCTACATGTCAAGTCCCACAAATGGGAGGACGACTCCCACACAACAAGTCCCAATTATAAGGACACGATGTCCCCAATGATAAGTCCCACTGAAGGGGACGTGAAGTCCCCACACGTCAAGTCCCACAGATGGGGACACAATGGTCCCACACGACATGTCCCACAGATGTGACAATACATCGCCACACAACAGGTCCCACAGATGGGACACATTGCCCAATATGATGAGTCCCACTGATGGGACATGACGTCCTCACACGAAAAGTCTGACAGAGGGGGACGCGACGTCCCCACAGGACAAGTCCCACAGATGGGACACGATGTCTCCACACAATTCCCATGGATGGAGACAAGACACCAGCTGTCGATGATCCCCAAGGATAGGACACGACCTTCCCAAACGAAAGTTCTAAGATGGGGACACGACGTCCCCACACCACAAGTCCCACAGATGGGCCACAATGTCCCACATGACAAGTCCCACAGATGGGACACGATGCACCACATGACGAGTGCCACAAATGGAAAAGACGCCCCCAAATGACACGACCCAGAGATGGGACACGATGCCCCACACGACAAATCCCAACAGATGAGACACGACGCCACCGCACAAGTCCCACAGATGGGGACATGACGCCACCCAGGACAAATTCCAACAGATGAGAGCAGGATGTCCCCACACAAGTCCCACAGATGGGACAAACGTCCCCACACGACATGTCCCACAGATGGGGCACAATGTCCCCACACGACAAGTCGCAACAGATGAAGACACAACATCAACACATGACAAGTCCCACAGACGGGGACATGACACCCCGCAAGACAAGTCCCAAGAGATAAGGCCAGGATGTCTCCACACAACAAATCCCACAGATGGGGCACGACGTCCCCACATGACAAGTCCCACTGATGGGAACACGACGTCCCACATCACAAGTCCCACAGTTGGGACAAACGTCCCCACACAACATATCCCACAGATGGGGACTGGACGCCCCCACAAGTCCAGTCCAACAGAAGGGACAAAATGCCCCATACGACAGGTTCCACAGATGGGGATACGATGTCCCCACACGACATGTCCCACAGCCAGCATACAACTTCCCCACACATGTCCCACAGGTGGAGACATGACGTCCCACACGACAAGTCCCACAGATGGGGACACGATGTCCCCATACAACAAGTCCCACAGCTAGGACAAAACTCCCCACATGACAAGTGCCACAGATGGGGATAGGATGCCCCCACATGATATGTCCCACAGATGAGGCACGACATCCCCACATGACAAATGCCACAGAAAAAAACACGATGTCCACACACCTTGAGTCCCAGAGGTGGGACACGATGTTCCACATCACAAGTCCCCACACGACAAGTCCCACAGATGGGATCTGACATCCCACACAACAAGTCCCATAGATGGGGACACGAAGTCCACACATGACATGTTATACATATGGGACACTACGCCTCCACACGACATATCCCACAGATGGGAACTTAATGCCTCGACATGACATGTCTGACAGATGGGACAGGATGCCCCACATGATAAGTCCCACAGACAAAGACACGACGTCCCAAACGTCAAATATCGCAGATGGGACAACAGTCCCCACATGACAAGTGCCACAGATGGGGACACAACCTCCCCACACGTCAAGTCCCACAGGTGGCACACAATGTCCTCAAATGACAAGTCCCACAGATGGGACACGACCTCCCTGCACAAATAGTCCCACAGATGGGGATACAACGTGCCCACATGAGAGGTCTCACAGATGGGGACACGACATGCCCACATGACAATTCCCACAGATGGGGACATGACGTTCCCACACGTCAAGTCTCACAGATGGGACACAACATTACCACATGACAAGTCCCAGAGATGGGACACAACTTCTCACACAACAAGTCCCACAGATAGGAACACGACATCCACACATGACAAGTTATACATATGGGACACTATGCCTCCACACGACATGTCCCACAGATGGGGACTCGACGCCCCCACATGACAAGTCCAATAGATGGGACAGGACGCCCCACAAGACAAGTCCCACAGATAGGAACACAACATACCCACACAACATGTCCCATAAATGGGGACATGATGTCCCACACGACAGGTCCCACAGGTGGAGATATGCAGTCCTGACATGACAAGTCCCACAGGTGAGACACGATGCCCCCACATGACAAGTCCCACATATGGGACACGACACCCCACACGACGAGCACCACAAATGGGGCATGACACCCCCAAACGACATGTGCCACAGATGGGAGACGATGCCCTCCACGACAAGTCCCAACAGTTGAAGACATGACACCACCACACAACAAGTCGCACAGATGGAACACAACCTCCCTGCACAAATAGTCCCACAGATGATGACATGATGTGCCCACATGACAGGTCTCACAGATGGGGACACGACATGTCCACACGACATTTCACACATCGGACATGACGCCCACATGACAAGTCAAACAGTTTGCACAGGATGCCCAACACAACAAGCCCTATTTTGGGATACAACATCCCTACACGAAATGTCCCAATGATGGGGGCATGACTCCCCACACAAGTCCCACAGATGGAAACACAGCACCAGGTCCAAACAAGCCCCCAAATGAAACACCACGTCCCCACACGAAAGTCCAAAGATGGGGACACAACCTCCCCACACCACAAGTCCCACAGATGGGACACGACCTCCCCGCATGACAGTCCATTGATGGGACAGGACGTCCGCACATGACAAGTCACAGAGGTGGGACACGACGCCCCCGCATGACAAGTCCCACAGATGGGATACCATGCCCTACACGACAAGTGCCACAAATGGGACATGATGCCCCCAAATGATATGTCCCACAGATGGGACACAATGGCCAGTAAGAAAAGTCCCAAAAGATGAACACACGACGCCACCACATGACAAGTCCCACAGACAGGGACATGACGCCCCACAGGACAAGTCCCAAGAGATGAGGAAAGGACATCACCACAGGACAAGTCCCACAGAATAGGCATGACATCCCCAAAAGACACGTCCCACAGATGGGACACAACACCCAACTCAATAAGCCCCACTGGTGGGACACGACATCCCCTCACGAAAAGTCCCACAGATGGGATTCGATGCCCCACACGACGAGCTCTACAAATGGGACACGACACCCCCAAATGACATGTCCCAGAGATGGGACAAGATGCCTCACACGACAAGTTGCAACAGATAAAGACACGACAACACCACACGACAATTCACACAGATGTGACACAACACCCACATGACAAGTCCCACAGAAGGGACACAACGCCCAACACGATGAGCCCCACTGTTGAGACACGACGTGCCCACACGACAAGTCCCACAGATTGGACACGACGTCCCCACATGAGAAGTTCCACAGATGGGGACATGACGTCCCCACAGAAGTCCCACAGATTCAGACATGATGCTAGCTCACAAAAAGCCCTTTAGATGGGACACGACGTCCCCACATGAATGTCCCAAGATGGGGACACGAGGTCCCCACACCACAAGTCCCACAGATGGGCCACAACATCCCACACAAGTCTCACAGTTGGAACATGACCCCCCCACACGACAAGTCCCACAGATGGGACACGACACCCCACACGACAAATCCCATAGATGGGAAACAATGCCACACACGATGAGCGCCACAAACCAGACACGATGCCCCTAATGACATGTCCCAAGTAGGGACATGATGCCCCACGTGACAAGAGCCAACAGATGAAGACACGACGCCACCACACGATAAGTCCCACAAATGGGGATATGACGCCCCACACGACAAGTCCCAAGAGATGAGGACAGGACTTCCCCACATGACAAGTCCCACCGATGGGGCATGACGTCCCCACACGACAAGTCCCACAGATAAGGACACAAAGTCCCACATGACAAGTCCCACTTATAAGGACACGACGTCCCCAAACAAGTCCTACTGAAGGGGACACAACGGTCCCACACGACAAGTCCCAAAGATAGGGACATGACGTCTCCACACAACAAGTCTCAAGATGGAAAATGACGTCACACAGGACAAGTCCCACCAGATGAAGAGAGGACATCCCCACATGACAAGTCCCACATATGGGACACAACATCTCGACACGACAGGTCCCACAGATGGGACACGATGTCCCCACACAACAAGTCCCAAAAATGGGACATGACGTCCCACACAACAAGTGCAACAGATGGGGACACGATGTCCCTAACGACCAGTCTCACAGATGGGGACACATCATCCACATATGACATGTTATACATATGGGACACTACGCCTCCACACGACATGTCCCATAGATGGGGACTCGATGCTCCCACATGACAAGTCAGACAGATGGGACAGGATGCCCTACACGACACGTCCCACAGATGAGACACGACGTCTCCACTCGACAAGTGCCACAGATGGGGAAACAATGACCCCACACATCAAGTCCCACTGGTGGGACGGGACGTCCCCTACCAACAAGTCCCACAGATGGGACACGACGTCCCTGCACAACTAGCTCCACAGATGAAGACACGACGTGCCCACAAGACGTGTCTAACAGATGGGGACACGACGTGCCCACACATCAATTCCCACAGATGGTACACGATGCCTACACAACAAGTCCCACATATGGGACCTGACGCCCAACACAAAATGCCCCACTGATGGTACACAATATCCCCACATGAACAGTCTCACAGATGGGGACAAGAAGCCCCACACAAGTCCCAACAATGGAGACACAACACCAGTTCATGACGAGCCCCACAGATGGGACATGAAGTCCCCATATGAAAGTCCCAATATGGGGACACGTGGTCCCCACACCACAAGTCCCACAAATGGGCCACACGTCCCACATGACAAGTCCCACAGATGGGATCAGACGTCCCCACATGATAAGTCCCACAGTTGGGAACTGACACCCCACATGACAAGTTCCACAGATGGGACATGATGCCCAACACAACAAGCACCACAAAAGGGACACGACACCCCCAAACGACATGTCCCACAGATGTGACATGATGCCCCACATGACTAGTCCCAATAGATGAAGACACAACGCCACCACATGACAAATCTCACAGATAGGGACACGACGCCCCAATGGATAAGTCCCAAGAGATGAGGACAGTACGTCCCACATGACAAATCCCACAGATGGGGCATGACGTCCCCACACAACTCCCACTTATAAGGACAGGACGTCCCCACACGACATGTCCCACTGATGGGGACATGAAGTCCCCACACGTCAAGTCTCACAGATGGGGCCACAATGGTCTCACATGAGAAGTCCCACGAATGTGTCAATACATTGCCACACAACATGTCCCACAGATGGGACATGATGTCCCCACACGACAAGTCCCACAGATGTAACATGACGCCACACACGACAAGTCCCACCAGATCAAGATAAGACATCTCCACACGACAAAACCCACATATGGAACATGAAGTCCCACGCAAGTCCCACAGATGGGGAAACGACGTCCTCACATGACAAGTCCCACAGATGGGACACGACATCCCACATGACAAGTCCCACAGATGAGGACACGACGTCCCCACACCATAAGCCCAACAGATGGTGTCCAACATCCACACAACAAGTCCCACAAATGGGGACATGACATCCACAGATGACAAGTCCTAATATGGGACACTACGCCTCACCACTACATCTCACAAATGGGGACTGGACGCCCCCAGAAGACAAGTCCAACAGTTGGGACAGGTAGCCCCACATGACAAGTTCCACAGATGGGGACACAACGTCCCCACACGAAAAGTCCCACAGTGGGACACAACACCCCATATGGTATTTCCAAAAGGTGGGGAAATGATGTCCCACACGACAAGTCCCACAGATGGGACAAACGTCCTGCACGAAAAGTTCCACAGATGGGACATGAAGCCCTTACAGGACAAGTCCCACAAATGGGCACATGACGCCCCCACACGACACATACCACAGATGAGAAACGAAGTCCCCACACGACAAGTTTCACAAAGGGACACGACGCCCAACACGACGAGCCCTACTAATGGGATACGGTGTCTCCACATGAAAAATCCAACAGATGGGGACATGACATCTCCACACAAGTCCCACAGATGGGACATGATGTCCCCACACGACAAGTCCCACGGATGGGGACATGACAACCACGTACAAGTTCCACAGTTGGAGACATGACGCCAGCTCACGACGAGCCCCACAGATGGGACACAATATCCCGACATGAAAGTCCCAAGATGGGGACACGACGTCCCCACACCACAAGTCCCACAGATGGATCACAACTTCCCACAAGACAAGTCCCACAGATGGGACATGATCCCCCACACGATAAGTCCCATAGACGGGACAGAATGTCCAAACAAGAAAAGTCCCACATCTGGGACACAACATCCGCACACGACATGTCCCACAGGGGGGAAACGACGTCCCACACAAGTCCCACAAGTGGGACAAAAGTCCCCACACGACAAGTTCCACAGATGGGGACACAAAGCCCTTACAGGACAAGTTCCACAAATGGGCACACGATGCCCCCATACGACATGTCCCACAGATAAGACATGACGTACCCACATGACCAGTGCCACAGATGGGGTCACGACATCCCCAAACATCAAGACCCACAGGTGAGACACAATGTCCCCAGACGACAAGTCCCACAGATGGAAACATGACGTCCCCACACTACATTCCCACAGATGAGACAGGTCACTCCCAAATGACAACTCCCACAGATGGAACACAACGCCACACAGGAAAAGTCCCACCAGATGAAGACAGGACATCCCCACATGACAAGTCCCACAGATGGGACACGATGTCCCACATGACTAGTCCCTTAGATGGGGACACAATGTCCTCACATGACAAGTCCCACAGATGGGACATGACGTCCCACACAACAAGACTCACAGATGGAGACACAACGTCCCTACATGACAAGTTACACATATAGGGACATGACGTTCCCAAACAAAAAGTCACACAGATGGGAAAGATGCCCACACAAGTCCCACAGATGTGACATGACGCCCAAAATGATGAGCCCCTCTGATGGGACACGACGTCCCCACATGAAAAACCCCACAGTTGGTACATGATGACCCCACATGACAAGTCCCACAGATGGGGTCATAACTACCTCACCAGACAAGTCCCACAGATGGGACACGACGTCCCCAAACAAGTAGACCCACAGATGGGGACACGACGTGCCCACATGACGATTCCCTCAGTTGGGGAAACGACGTCCCCCCACCACAATTCCCACAGATGGAGTACAACGTCCTCACATAAAAAGTCACAAGGATTGGGACACGACATCCCACGCAATGAGTCCTACAGGTGGGACACGACACCCCACACTACAAGTCCCACAGATGAAGACATGACAACCCCACACGAATAGTTCCACAACTGGGACAGAACATCCCCACATGACATGTCCCACAGGTGGGGACACAACATCCCACACGACAAGTCCTACAGATGAAGACACGAAGTCCCCACACAACAATCCCACAGGTGGGACGCGTAGCCCCCACAAGAGAAGTCCCACAGATGGGACACGACACCCCACATGACACACACCACAATAGGGACACGACGATCCCAAACAACATATCCTACAGATGGGACACAATGTCCCACACAACATGTCCTAACAGATGAAGACACGATGCCACCACACAACAAATCCCACAGATGGGACACGTCACCCCCACACAACAAGTCCCAAAGATGGTGACACGACGCCCCACAAGACAATTCCCAAGAGATGAGGACAGGACGTCCCCACACAACAAGTCCCACAGATGCGGACACGACGTCCCCATACAAGGCCCAAAGAATGAGACACGACATCCCACACATCAAGTCCACCCATTGGGAGCACGACGTCCTGAAACGACAATTCCCACAGATGGGGACAAGAAGGTTCCACACAACAAGTCCCACTGATAAGGGCTAGACATTCCCATACAACAAGTCCCAACAGATGAAGACACGATGCCACCACACGACAAGTCCCACAGATGGGACACAATTTCCCACTGAAAAAGACATGAAGTACCCACACGTCAAGTCTCACAGATGGGGATACAATGGTCCCACACGATATGTCCCACAAATGTGACAATACGTCTCTACATAACAGGTCCCACAGATGGAACACAATATCCCCACGTGACAAATCCCACACATGGAACACGATACCACACAGGACAATTCCCACATGATGAAGACAGGACATCCCCACATAACAGGTCACACATATGGAACACAAATCCCACATGACAAGTAAACAGATGGGGACACGACGTACACACATGACAAGTCACACAGATGGGTCACGACGTCCCCACACGACAAGTCCCACAGATGAGGACACGATGTCCCACACGACAAGACCCCCTTATAAGGACATGGCGTCCCCACATGACAAGTCCCACTGATGGGGACAAGAAGTCCCCACATGTCAAGTCCAACTGATGGGGGCACAACAGTGCCACACGACAAGTCCCATGGATGTGACAATACGTCTCCACATGACAGGTCCCACAGATGGGACACATTGTCCCCCAAGTCCCACAGATGAAACATGGTGCCACACAGGACAAGTACCACCAGATGGAGAGGACATCCACAAACGACAAGTCCCACAGAGGGAACATGAAGTCCTCATGACAAGTCCCACACATGGGGACACGACGTCCCCACACGACAAGTCCCACAGAGGGAACACGAAGTCCTCATGACAAGTCCCACACATGGGGACACGACGTCCCCACATGACAAGTTCCACAGATGGGACATGACGTTCCCACACAAAAAGTCCCAGAGATGGGGACACGATATCCCCACACGACATGTCCCACAGATGGGGACACGATGTCTGCACATGACAAGTTATACATATGAGACACTACGACTCCACATGACATGTCCCACAGGTGGGGACACGATGTCCCACACGACAAGTCCCACAGATGGGGACACATAGTCACCACACGACTATCCCACAGGGGAGACTCGACGCCCCAACATGACAAGTCCCACAGATGTGACACAATGCCCTAGATGATGAGCACCACAAATAGGACACAACACCCTCAAACGACCTGTCCCGCAGATGGGAGACAATGCCCCACATGACCTGTCCCAACAGATGAAGACACGATGCCACCACATGGCAAGTCCCACAGAAGGGGACACAAGCTCCCCGCACAACTAGTCCCACAGGTGAGGACATGATGTGCCCACATGACAGGTCTCACAGATGGGACACGACGTGCCCACGCAACAATTCACACAGAGGTGACAGATACACACATGACAGGTCCAACAGAAGGGACATGATGCCCAACATGACGAGTCCCACTATTGGGACACGACATACCCACATGACAGGTCCCACAGATGGGGTCACAACATCCCCACACGACAAGTCCCACAGATTGGACACAACGTCCCCACATGACAAGTGCCACAGATGGGGACACGACGTCCCGCACGTCAAGTCCAACAGTTGGGAACACGACGTCCTGAAACAACAAGTCCTATCGATGGGGACATGATGTCCCCACACAAGTTCCACAGATGGAGACACGATGCTAGCTCATGACCAGCCCCACACATGGGTACATGATATCCCCACAAGAATGCCCCATGATGGGGACACGAGTTCCCCACACCACAAATCCAACAGATGGGTCACGATGTCCCACACACAAGTTTCACAGTTGGGACACGAACCCCCACACGACAAGTCCCACAGATGGGATACGACACCCCACACAATGAGCACAAAAAACCGGACGCAATGACCCAAACAACAAGTCCCAAGTAGGGACACGATGCCCCACATGACAAGAGCCAACAGATGAAGAAACGCCGCCACCCCACGACAATCCCACAGATGGGGATATGACACCCCACAGGACAACTCCCAAGAGATGAGGACAGGACTTCCCCACACAACAAGTCCCACTGATGGGGACACTAAGTCCCCACACATCAAGTCCAACAGAAGGGGGAACAACAGTCCCACATGACAAGTCCCACAGATGAGAAACAACACCCCACATGTCGAGCGCCACAAATGGGACACGACGCCTTTAAACGACATGTCCCACAGATGGGAGACCATGCCCCATACAACAAGTCCCAACAAAAGAGGACCCGACACCAACACACACCAGGCCCAACAGATAAGACACGACATCCCTGCACAACTAGTCCCACAGAAGGGGACATGACATGCCCACATGACAGGTCTCATAGATGGGGACACGACGTGCACACATGACAAGTCCCACAGAAGGGACATGACGTCGACACGACAAGTCCCACAGATGGGACACGATGTCAAACACGATGAGCCCCACTGTTGGGACACAACATCCGCACACAAAACGTCCCAAAGATGGGGACACAACATCCCACACAAGTCCCACAGAAGGGACATGACGTCCCACATGACATGTCTCACATAAGGGGACATGATGTCATCACACAACAGGTCCCACAGATGGGGACACGACATCACACATGACAAGTCTCACAGATGGGGTCACAACGTCCCACACGACAAATCCCAGAAATGGCTCATGATGTCCCACATTACAAGTCCCACAGATGGGGACATGATGTCCCCACACAAGGGGCCCCAAAGATAGGGACATGACATCCCACATGACAAGTCTCACAGGTGGGGACACGACGTCCCACACGACAAGTCCCAGAAATGTTTCATGACATCCCACACGACAAGTCCCACTGATGTGACAATACGTTGCCACACGACAGGTCCCACAGATGGGACACAATGTCCCCACATGACAAGTCGTGCAGATGGAACACGATGCCACAGAGGACAAGACCCACTAGATGAGGATGGACATCCCCACATGACAAATCCCACAGATGGGACACGAAGTCCCACAAGACAAGTCCCACAGATGGAACACGACATTTCCACACAAAAAGTCCCAAAGATGGGACATGACGTCATCACACGACACGCCCAAGAGATAAGGCATGACAACCCACACGATAAGTCCCACAGATGGGGGCATGACATTCCCACACAATAAGTCCCACCGATGCGGACACGATATCCCACATGACAAGTCCACAGATGGGGACACGATGTCTACACATGACAAGTTCCAATATGGGACTCTACACCTCCCCAAGACATGTCCCACAGATGGGGACTCGATGCCCCCACATGACAAGTCCAACAGATGGGACAGGATGCCCCACACGACAAGTCCCACAGATGAGGACACGACTTTGCCACATGACAAGTCACATAGCTGAGACACAACTTCCCCACACAACATGTCCCAAAGATGGGGAAACAACATCACACATGACAAGTCCCACAGATGGGACAAATGTCCCCACATGACAAGTTCCACAGATGGGGACACGAGGCCCTTACAGGACAAGTCCCACAGATGGCACAGGAAGCCCCCACAAGACATGTCCCACAGATGAGACAGGACGTTCCCACATGACAAGTACCACAGATGGGGACACGACGTCCCCACACATCAAGTCCCACAGGTGGGACACAACGTTCCCAAACGACAAATCCCACACATGGGACACGACATGCCTGCACATCTAGTCCCACTGATGGAGACACGATGTGCCCACATGACAGGTCTCACAGAAGGAAACACGACGTGCTCGCATGACAATTCCCACAGATGGGGACATTACGTCCCCAAACGATAAGTCCCACCGATGCGACACGATGCCCACACAAAAAGTCCCAGTGATATAACACGACGTCCCACATGACAAATCCCACAGATGGGGAAACGACGTCCCCACAAATCAAGACCCACAGGTGGGACTCGACCTACCCAAACGACAAGTCCCTCAGATGGGACACAATGTCCCCACACAACTAGGCCCACTGATGTGGACATGACGTGCCCACATGACATGTCTAACAGATGGGGACATGACACGCCCACACATCAATTCCTGCAGATGGGGACACGATGTCCTAGCACTCCAAGTCCCACAGGTTGGACCTGACGCCCACAGGAAAAGTCTCACAGATGGGACACGACACCCAACAGGATGAGCCACACTGATGGGACATAACTTCTCCACATGAAAAGTCCCACAGATGGGGACACGATGTCCCCGTAAGACAAGTCCCACAGATGGGGAAACAATGTCTCCACACAAGTCCCACAGATGGTGACACGACGCCAGCTCACAACGAGCCCCATAGATGGGACACAACGTCCCCACATGAAAGTCCCAAATGGGGACAAGAAGTCCCCACACCACATTCCCACAGATGGGCCATGACATCCCACTCTACAAGTCTCACAATTGGGACACAATGCCCCCACATCACAAGTCTCACAGATGAGACACGACGTCCCCACACATCAAGTCCCAAAGGTGGGACACCACGCCCAGCACAACTAGTCCCACAGATGGGGAAACAACGTGCCCACATGACCAGTCCCACAGATTGGGACACGACGTCCCACACAACAAGTCCCACTGATGTGACTCAACACCCAACATGATGAGCCCAACTGATGGGACACAATTTCCCCACATGAAAAGCCCCACAGATAAGACACAATGTTCCCATATGACAAGTACCACAGATGGGGACACAACGTCCCACATGACAATTCCCACAGATGGGGACATGACGTACACACACAACAAGTCCCAGAGATGGAACATGACATCTCCACAAGACAAGTCCCACAGATGGGGACACAACATCCCAACACAAAAAGTCACACAGATATGACACAACACCCACACAACATGTCCCACAGATGGGAAACGTCACCCAAAACGACATGCCCCACTGATGTGACACGACATCCACACACGTAAAGCCCCACAGATGGGACAAGACATTCCCGCACAAGTCTCACAGATGGGGACACAACGCCCACACATGACAAGTTCCACAAATGGGACACTATGCCTCCAAACAACATGTCCCACAGATGGGGACTCGACACCCCCACTTGACAAGTTCGATAGATGGGACAAGACATCCACACATGACAAGTCCCAGAGATGGGGACACAAAGTCCCCACACAACAGATCACACAGCTGGGACACAACATCGCCACATGACAAGTCCCACAGATGCAGACACGATGCGAGCTCACGACCACCTCCACTGATGGGACCTGATGTCCCAACAAGAATGTCCCAAGGTGCGGCACGACGTCCCCAAACCACAAGTCCCACAAAAGGGACACAACATGTTTCACAGATGGGACCCGACATCTCACACGACAAGTCCCACAGATGGGGATACGACGTCCACACACGAAATGTCCCACAGATGGGACATGATGTCCACACACAAGTCCCAAGGTGGGACACAACACCACACATGACAAGTCCCACAGACAGGACATGACTCCCCACAAGACGAGCGCCACATATATGACACAACGCCCCCAAACAACATGTCCCACAGATGGGAAATGATGCCCCAGACAACATGTCCCAATAGATGAGGACAGAATGCAACCACAAGACAAGTACCACAGATGGGACATGATGTGCCCACATGACAAGTCCCACAGATGGGGACATGACGTCCCCACATGACAAGTCCCACAGATGGAAAACAACGCCCACACGACAGTCCACAGATGGGACACGAAGCCCCACACGACAAGCACCACAAATGGGACATGACACCCCAAAATGACATATCTCACAGATGGGACATGATGTCCCACACAACAAGACCCAATAGATGAAGACATGACGCCACCACACGACATGTCCCACAGATGGGGACATGACGCCACATAGGACAAGTCCCAAGAGATGAGGACAGGACTTCCATACACGACAAGTCCCACATAGGGGGCATGATGTTCCCACATGACAAGTCCCACAGATGGGACATGACGGCCCCACACAACAAGTCCCAGAGATGGGACACGATGTCCCACACAACAAGTCCCACAGATGGGGACATGATGTCCCTACACAATAAGTCCCACCAATGGGGACACGACATCCCACACGACAAGTCTCACAGAGGAGGACACAATGTCCCACATGACAAGTCCCAGAGATGGGACATGATGTCCCACATGACAAGTCCCACAGATGAGGACTAGACGTCCCTACATGACAAGTCACACAGATCAGGACATGACATCCCACACTACAAATCCCACAGATGTGACAGTATGTCGCCACACGACAGGTCCCACAGATGGGACACGATGTCCCCACACGACAAGACCCACAGATGGAACATGACACCTCACAGGACAAGTCCCACCATGAAGACAGGACATCCCTACATGACAAGTCCCACAAATGGGACACAACGAGCCACACGACGTGTGCCACAAATGGGACACAATGCCCCCAAACGACATGTTCCACAGATGTGAGAGGATGCCCCACATGACAAGTCCCAACATATGAAGACACGACACCACCACATGACAAGTCCCACAGATGGGACACGACGTCCCAGCACAAATAGTCCCACAGATGGATACACGACTTGCCCACAGGACAGGTCTCACATATGGGACATGGCATGCCCACATGACAGTTTTCACAGATTGGACACGAAGACCACAGGACAAGTCCTCAGATGGGACACGGTGCCCAACACAATGAGCCCCACTGATGGGACACGATGTCCCCACATGACAAGACCCATAGATGGGGACACGCCTTCCCCACACAAGTCCCACAGCGAGAGACACGACATCTCACACTTCAAGTACAACAGACATGACGTCCCGAAATGACAAGTCCCACAGATGGGTCACGACATCCCACACAAGTCCCACTTATAAGGACACAACGTCTTCACTGGACAGGTCCCACTGATGGGGACACAAAGTCCCCACACATCAAGTCTCACAGATGAGGACACAACAGTCCCACACAACAAGTTCCATGGATATGACAATAAGTTGCCACGTGACAGGTCCCACAGATGGGACACGATGTCCACACATGACAAGTCCCACAGATGGAACACTGTCGGGGACTGCCATGTTTCTGTCTGCCTCAAGGCAAGGATTATTCACTCAGCAGAGTGAGCAGTAAACAAGATTTGCATCTGGAAGTTGGCGACATTCATGCTGAGATAGACCAGAAGGCCTAGATGCATAAGATCAATACCATTCAGTGTTAATTCTTCGCCTCCCAGCCTTGCTGAAGGCAGATTGGGGCGTTTCTTTTACCTGGTATTCTGACGTAAGCCAAATGCTTTGTTCCCTCTGCCCTGAGAATGTATATAAGAAACGATTCTCTTATTAAACACTCTCTTTCTCTCCGCACAACCAGAAACCGTGAGTGTTGTATTTTATTTCCCGTACGTCCCCCTTTTCCCTTCTCTCTTATCTTCCCTCAGGAAAAGAACCCAAGCCGGCTCTCCTGCACAGGCCAGAGCGGCCAAGGAGGGTCACGGCAGAACACATCGCCACAGAGGACAGAATCACCGGATGATGACGGGACATCCCCACAAGTCCCACAAATGGGACATGAAGTCCCACATGACAAGTCCCAGAGATGGGACATGACGTCCCCACATGACAGTCCACAGTTGGAACACGACATCCACACACAACAAGTCCCACAGGTGGAACACAACCCCCCACACGACAAGTCCCACAGATAGAGACACAATGCCGCACAGGAAACATTCCAAGAGATGAGGACAGGACGTCCCCACATGGCAAGTACCACAAATGGGGCACGACATCCCCACACAAGTCTCACAGTTGGGGACACGACATCCCACGTGACAATTCCACTTATAAGGACACGACGTTCCCACAAGTCCAACTAATGGGGACACGAAGTACCCACATGTCAGTTCCTCAGAAGGGGACACAATGGTCCCACATGACAGGTCCCAAGGATGTGACAATACATCGCCACACAACAGGTCCCACAGATGGGACACGATGTTCCCACACAAGTCCCACAGATGGAACAGGACGCCACACAGGACAAGTCCCACCAGATGAAGACAGCACATCCCCACACTCAAGTCTCACAGATGGGACACGACGTCCCCACATGACAAGTCTCACAGATGGGACACAGCGTCCACATGACAAATCCAACAGTAGGGGAACGACATCCCACATGGAAAGTCCCATAGAGGGGGACACGAAGTCCATAACGACAAGTCCCACAGTTGGGACAGGACGCCCCACACAACAAGTCCCACAAATGGGGACACGGCGTCCCCACAGGACAAGCCCCACAGCTGGCACAAAATGTCCCCATACGACATGTCCCACAGGTGGGGACATGACGTCCCACATGACAATTCCCATAGATGGGGACACAACATCCCACATGACAAGTCCCATTGATGGGGACACAACGTCCCACAAGACAAGTCTCAGAGATGGGACACGACATTACAAACGATAAATTCCACAGATGGGGACACGACATCCTTATATGACAATTTCCACAGATGGGGACAGGACATCCCACACGACAAGTCCCACAGTTGAGGACACCACATCCCAAACGACAAGTCCCACAAATGGGACAAACGTCCCCACACAACAAGTTTCACAGATGAAGACATGACGTCCCCAAATGACAAGTCTCACAGATAGGACAAGACGTCCCCACACAACAATTCCCACAGATGGGGACAAGACATGCCCACATGACAATTCCCACCAATGGAGACATGATGTCCCCAAACAACAAGTCCCACAGATGGGACACGACGCCCACACAAAAAGTCCCACAGATGGGACAGGATGCCCAACATGACTAGCCCTATTAACAGGACATGATGTCTTCACACAAAAAGCCCCACAGTTGCTACACCAAGTCTACAGACGACAAGATTCACAGATGGGGACACAACGTCCCCACACAAC
>PJEM01011358.1:0-54828 GCA_004023845.1 Helogale parvula
GTGCCGGGCGACCTGGGGTCGGGTCAGTGGGCTGGGACATGGGAAGGCAGGGCCGGGGTGGCCAGCGGCCCAGACCCCTGAGGCAGGCAGTGGGAGGGCAGGAAGAGCTTGGAGGTGTGTGGGGCCCGCCAGGGCCTGGAGCTGGAGCTGCTCAGGCGCCGCTGCATCTCGCATCTTCTGTCTCTAGCACACAAACATTTGCATGTATTTAAAAAGGAAATTGAGACAAAACACTGTAATTCCTGTGCTTAAATAAGCCCTTGCATTTTCTAGCGACGTGTGAAAATAAGCCTGGTTCCCTGGTACTTAATCGCTGGCATTTCTTCCTGGGAGCGTGTCTCTTCACCTGAGGTGTCCGCGGCCACGGCGAGCGGGCTGCTGTCGGGAGTTTTTGTGGCGAGGCCCCGTCTGCCCTCCTGCGTCCCCGGCTCTTCTGGCCGGGGCAGTGCAGGAGGATGGAGGCCTGTCTCCAGGAGGCTGGCTGGGGAGCAAGAACCGAGTAGGCTCGAGGTCTTCAATGTTCATTTATTCGAATTATATTTGCATATGCTGGTGACAAAAAATTCAAATGGTAAAAATCCAAAGTCAGTATTTGTACCTGGTGCAGAGGGGAGAAAACTCAGCCAGCACAGAAGAACACAGTGACCTGGGGTCTGGTCCTGCCCACAGGTGGCCATGAGCAACAGTTTTGGGGATTGCTTCCAGAGTTTCGTAGAATACTGGCCGGTCCTGGGAGCCGGGGTGGGAGGTCTGGCAGCGGAGGCCGGCAACACTGTGACAGCGCTTCCTCCCGCAGTCCCGGCACCCTTTGCGGCTGGCCTCGGGGACCCCCGCCGCTCGCAGGCTGCGCCTCTGCTCTCGGCCCCATGGCCGAGGGGCCCTCCTTACCTGCGCGCACGGGCGAGGTCTCTGCGGAGAGGCCCTGCCCGGCGGGGCCCCCAGCCATGGGCCTGTCCCTCCACAGCGGGGTCTCCTCAACCAGGGAGGAGAGAAACGTACTTTATGTATTCAGTTACGAAACCAGCTGTCCGAGTTCCATTTTGTGCCCGCCCGACTCCCGTGAACACAGACCACCATTGGGAATGGTGGCCAGGCTGAGGAGACCGTCATCTTCAGCACTGAGAACGGCTCCTGAAGTAGGTGACAACTTCAGAGAAGATCCAGAAGTGGCAGTTGTTTTGTGGGAGACATTGCCATCGCGTGAAGTAGAAAGGGAAGACACCCGACCTGATCGTGTGCCCGTGTGCCAGCTGTGCGCACGCAGCGCGGCCCCCCGGCCGTTTCACGGGCAGAGTGTGAGCTCCCCATGCGCCCCGGGTCCTGCGGGTCTGTGAGGAACGGGGGGCCGGCTGGCCGGTCTGTAAGGCCGAGGGGGTGCTTTGTGGGTGGCTGGTAGGAGGCGGCTGCGGGTGGGGAGCGGCGGGGGACCGGCCTGCGCTGGGGCAGCGCGCTGCCAGCCCCGGCGGGGGAGCCGGTCCGCCTTTGTGCAAGCTGCGGTGAGTGCACCGCGTGTTCCGTGAGCTTATGGAAGATTCTCCACGTGGTGCTCCAGAGGCCGGCGACCAGAGAGGAGCACGGCCCGTCTGGGCTCGGGGGTGATGACGAGGCCTGACTCTACCATCAGCAGACCAACGCGCTATGTACAAATACGTGGCAAATACACGGCCCGGGGATGGTTACTTAGTCCCAGACCTGGAGGGTGACACGAGGGCTGGAGAAATAAACGCGGTGACCAGGACCCAGCCGTCTCCTTTGGTGTTGGACGGAGTGGTTGTGGGAACAGGCGCGAAGCCCGGAGCGACAGCCTGTCCTGGCGAGGCAGTGACTCCCCGGTGGGCGTGGGGAGGGGGCATGGCCCCACGGTCTCTGCGATGGTGCGCTCGCTCCTGCGCGGCTCTGCGTGGCCCAGAGCCCGTGTCCTTCTGCGGCGGACGGGGCCCGGGAGTCTGTGGGGTAGGGTGAGAAGCAGGAAGCTGCAGCTCGCTGCGGAGATGCTGCGAGACCGGTGTCGTACGAGTGAACACCGGTGTCCGGTTCAGGAGATGGAGGGACATCCTTCTGGAGTCAGTTCTGCGCCTGGGGCTTGTCATGGAGCCGTCAGGAAATGGCCCTGCCAGCGGTGTGGCTTCTGGGCGATGTTCCCTCAAGAACCGCCTTTCGGGAAAGCTGTGCTCTGGAGAACAGTCCCGTGTGGAGTTGATGCCAGCTTCCTGTGTGTTGGGCTTCGCAGCATATGTTAGGAGGGACGGCGTGGGTCAGCCCGGCAGGCGCCTGCTGAGGGGGCACAGGTGTTGGGGTGCAGCACGTTAGGGGTGATTACCCCCTAGGCACCCATGGCGGCCCCCAACCATCCCTTAGTGCCCCCAGGTCCCCCCCAGTGCCCCCAGCACCCCTCGTGCTCCCCGGGCACCCCCAGCCCCCTCCACGTCCCCCAGGCACCTCCCTCCCTGTGCCTCCCAGGCACCCCTGGCCATCCCTCAGACCCCCCTTTGGTGCCTCCAGCCACCCCCAGGCACCACCTAACTACCCCGGGCCCCCCAGCCACTCTCAGGCTCCCCCAGGCACCCCGTGACTCACTGTTGTGTGATGGGTTCCCCCAAGCACTCTGTGCCTCAGTGTCCTAGGACAGGCACCCCCCTCCAGGTGTCCTGTGACCCAGTGTCGTGCCATAGGCAGGTCTTGCAGGGGGTCTGCACTCCTCGGGTCGTGCCCAGAGTGGCAGCCATACGTGTGTGCGCGGTGTGTTGGGCAGTGGTAGGTGGTCAGCTACGAAACCAGTAAAGTGGGAGGTAAAACGGATAGAAACCTAAACACGTCACTGTGAACGCAAATGAACGTTCGCTCCCCAGTCCTTTGCTCTAGGCGCGGGCCTGTCCTCCGCGAGCGGCCGGCTTGCCCGTGGGGCCGTTCCGTGTCTGGGGAGAGGACAGAGGACACAAAAGACACTGAGAGACTCCAAGCGCGGCCTTCCAGGGCCTTTGCAGGTTTTCCGCGGTTTTGACGACGCGTGAAGCGGCATAAGCGGGTGTTTAGGGACCACACAGCCAACTGCACTCCCCCCCGATTTCTCGAGCGTGGAGTGCCCATCCCCTGCATGGAGGCGCCCTAGGTCTACAGTTCTCCAGTGCCAGGGCTTCTGGTGCTTTCTGGCCAAATCTCCACTTTGTGCAGACCCGTCACGATGTCCGGGGAGGAGTTCTTACATGTGACACGGTGCGCGGGCACAGACGTGAGTGAGCACGGACCTGTGTGCGAAGGTGTGACCGGGCACAGGCACGCATGGGCATTGGAGAGTGTGTGCGGGCACGGGTGGGCGCTGATATGGGCTGGTATGCGTGGGCATGGGCAGATGGGCACGGTATGCCTGTGCCGATGCGGGCAGGCATGTGCAGACATGGGTGTGAGTGTGCGAACACGGGCACGCGTGGGCATGGTTGAGTGTGCGCAGGCATGAGTGGGCGGACACGGGCGTGTATGCGTGGGCGTGGGCAGGCGTGCACGGACATGGGTGAGTGTGTGTGGACACAGGCAGGCAAGCACAGGTAGGCATCGGCGAGCATGCGTGGGTATGCCCGGCAGGTGGACGTGGGTGGGCGGCAGGCATGCGTGGACATGGACATGCATGTGCAGGCGCGGGTAGGTGGGTGCACGTGTAGGCACGGGTGGGCGCGGGGCAGTCTGTGCAGGCATGGGCGGGTGGGCACGGGTGTGCATGTGTGGATGCGGGTAGGTATGGGCAGGCATGGGCGAGTGTGCACGGACATGGGCAGGCCTGCGTGGACATGGGTGAGGGTGTGCGGGCGCAGGCGTGCATGTAGATACGTGTGCTGCGTCTTTGAGGCGTCAGATAACTTTTCAAAACAATTGTGCCAGTTTATACTTTCATTAGGTTGAGGGAGAGAGCACATTGTAACGCTCTCTTTTCAACATTCAGTTTGATCACCATTTAAAAGCCCACGAAACATGGTCCATTTGTAGGTAAAATTTTAAATTGTGGTTTTAGTTTGCATTTCTGGATGTAGAAATTGGATCTTTCCTTTTTAAATCACGTTACTTTGTGACTTGAAGCGCGTTTCTGTGTTCGTTTCTGTCCCGGCGTGGCGTTCCTGTCGCCGTGCGCCACACTGTGTGAGCGGACGCGTCAGGCCTGCCTTCATGGTTTACGGCGAGGTGCTGACGTTAGGTGTGCTCTTGTCCTGTTAGCAAGAGTTGTGAACGTGACACGGTTTCAAATCAAATCCATGGGGGAGATTCCTTGTTGATACTTCGGGTTTTAACGCTAAGTACCTACGATTTTTAGGTCGCTTGAGCGTGTTTCCTGCATTTGGTTGGCGAGTCTGTGTTTGTTCATCTTCATTCAGTGAGATCATCAGGACGCTCTGAGGCCCGAGTTGGGGTTCGTGGTCAGCACTCCTGTAACTTCCTGGGCACATGACGGTGCAGCATGAGTGGAGCCCCTTAGATCTTTCCAGCCTTGCACAGCGTCTTCCTCCTTCTGTTGGCAAGTGTTAATGACTTGGATGACCTTGGAGGGGTCTTATGTTTCTTTTGTTTTATTTGCTTTTCAGAACAGTGAGGATTTCAGGGAAAATACCGTTTTCTACCTGTGTTGCCAGGACCTCAGTCCTGCTCTGCAGGTAGGGAGGAGGAAGAGGGTGTTCAACCTGCAAATTTGCCCCAAGGCTGAGTGTGGGGGTCACTCACCGAGTCATGCACGGCCATGGCTTTGATCTGGTGCACTCTGAAGTTCAGCCAGCTCATCCAGAAAGTGTTTATTGTTACTTAGGCAGTTCTGAAATGTTTCCTTTTTTTAAAGTTCGAGTACCTTGTTAGGAGAGATGTGTAGCTTGAAAAGTGTTTACCTTAATGTTGTCTAAAAACGTGGCCTCTAAGTTAGGCCAGCTGTGGGTTCTGAGGGGTCTTGTCCTGGTTTTAGGGTCTCCTCGGCATGCCCTCCTCCAGCACAAGCACAGCTTCAGCAGAAGGGAAGTCACAAAATTTAACAATGTCATGGGGTTTTGCAACCGCAGAGAGCTTTGAAAACCCTGGCCCGGGGACCTAGGTGTTGGCAGAGCACCTCCCGGCCGGAAGTGGAGGCTCCCGAGGGTGCCTTCCTCCTGTGGGTGGACCCCCTCTTTTCCTGACATCCTGGACCGTGGCCCTCATTGAGCTGCATGGGCACGTCTCACTTTGGGGGCAGGAGGGGTGAGGAGTTGGTGAGTGCACGGGTCAGTTTCTCGGATGCCTGACGCTCCGAGCTCTTGTGCGTCCTGGGTGGCTGTGTTTGGCTGGCGTGCGGACTGTGGTCCTAGAGACGGTGCTCACCCTGTGTTTCTGAGCGCTCCTTCCCGGGGGAGCGGAAGGGCTGGTGGTGGGGATGGGGCTGTCCTGAGTGTCTGTCCCTGCGGCTGCGGCCACCCGGGCCCCTGGGGGTCGGGAAGGGCGGTGGCCTGCGTGACTTGGTTTTTGTCAAAAGGAAATTGGGTTCTTTCCAAAAGGGAGAAAGAAACCGCTTTTCCAGTAGAGAAGTCAGATTAGCGGGTTGTTAATTTTTCATTTAGCCATTAAAATAAAGCTCCTCTGGGAGCAGCCAGTGTTCTCACCTCTGGCTGTTACGCCTCCACTCGCCAGGGGGCGGCGGGTGTGCCCGAGTGCACGTGCAGCCACGAGACCACAGTATTTCCTGGAGACGGTCTCCGGGTCAGGACAGACGCAGTGACTCGGGGCAGATCCGCACCGTGTGCTCTGAGTCCGGCTCTCCCTCTCGCCTGTGGGGCAGCCTCAGGCAGACGCTTCTTGCGGGCTTGGGGCTCCTCTGCAGAATGAGGGTGATCAGCGTACCTCTCAGGGCAGCAAATGCCGTGTGCCCGGCCCGCCTGGCAGCCCTGGGTGGGCTCGGAACCTCTGGGGAGCCCATTGTGGGCCTGGGCCTCTCACACACGCTTCTTGGCTGTGAGGGGTTATTTGAATCAGAGCTCCGGGGAGGACCCCACTCCTTGTGCGGTTGAGGGGCCCAAGCTTGGGAATGAGTTGGGGTGCAGGGGGCCTGCGGGCTCCCAGAGGCGGGGTGTGGGGGGTGCCGCTTTTCCATCGGGCGCCCAGGGTCCCTCAGCTCGGCCCCCGTCTCTGCAGACCGTTCCCTGGCCTGCGTCCTCCAGCTTGCCGGGGCTACAGTTGGGACCAGTCTCGGGGGAGGTGGGCAGCGGGAACTGGTCCTGGGTGGGGGAGCCCCCACTCCCGGGGGGGCCCCTTCATGGGGCTGTGGCCAGGGCATTGCTGTCTGGAGGGTGGGTGAGGGGGGCTCAGTAGCATGGACGTTGGTTAAGGGGAAAAGCAGCTGTGTGGCCGTCGGGCTGGTTCAGTCCTTGCTGTCACGCAGAAGGTGGAGCCCTGTTCACCTGGGGAGTAACTTACTAGAAGTCACCTCCCAGCTGCTGCCACATGTCCCCCGTCACGCGTCCCTGTCAGGCCGAGGAGCGGTCTCCCTCCACTGCTCAGCAGGTGTGAGGTTGCAGGACGCGCCCCACAGAGCTACCTCGGTGTGGATTTGTCGCAGAAACGCCAGAAAGTGAGATGTAGGCAAGTATTTAGAAGTTGTCTTGGAGTCGTGTTAGTTTTTTCCAGGCAGTCTCGCATTTGTGCGCACTCAAGAAGAAATTTGACGTTTTTCTGGCAAAAAGGTAGAGGGTGAAGTGCAGGGTGCAGTCAGATACAGAAGAAAAGCAGACTCGTGGTTCCTGCTGCGTCTGCCTGGGAAGGGCCGTGACCGTGGGGGCCATGACCGCGGGGGGTGAGGGGGCGACCCAGGGAGAGGCCAGGAGTGGGGGGTGGGGGGTGATAGTTTGAGACTCCGAGCTCGGCCGACATCCCGGTTCGATGCACCGGGTGGGGTTGGGCAGAGGTGACGGGTTGTGACCTGTGCCCGCGTCTCTGCTGGTGCTCATGGGACCAGAGACCGCACGCATTTCCGCACCGGGGGAGGCTGCAGGGTGGAGAGTGCAGGTAACAGTGTGGAAGAGGCCCGCCAGGGCCCCGGGGGCGGGGCGGCAAGGACAACCTTCACTTGTGTGTCGGTTGCCCGTGTCGTGGCCCCTGGCAGAGAACCCGAGTTCTCACCTCGGTTTCAGAAATCCTGGTGGCAGGCCCGCCCCATCTGCCGCTCCCACTCCTCCCCTGTCCTCTGGGCTCGAGGCTCTCTACGGAGGACGCCCACTCCCACTCATCCCCGCGGCCGCTGGCTGGAGTCTGCGCTCTTGGCGTGAGCGTGCGTTTCCCCTGCAGACTTGCTCCGTGCTTTCCCGACCCCACTGCCCTGCTCGGGGCCAGCGCTCTGTGACCTTCTGTCCGGTCCAGTCTGTGGACGTGACCTCTGCTCCGGTGGCTCTTCCTGCCATCTTGGTTTGTTTTCTGTGGTTGCCCCTTGGGGTCCTGGCCTCAGATCCGCAGCCTTGCCGGTGTCCTTCCCTGTCCCCCGTCATCTCTAGATCTCACTGTCCTTTCGACTCTGTGTCCTTTGTTTAGAAAATGACAGCAGCCTTATGCGTATCTACTTACACAGCACAGTCTTTCATTAAGAATGCAAATATTAGGGGCGCCTGGGGGGCTCAGTCAGTTGAGTGTCTGACTCTTGACTGCAGCTCAGGTCATGATCTCACGGTTTGTGAGTTCGAGCCCCATGTCCTCACTGACGTGTGGCGCCTGCTTGGGATTCTTTCTCTCTGCTCCACCCTTGCTCTCTTTCTCTTTCTCAAAAAGTAAATAAACTAAAAAAAAACAAAAAAAAACCGGAATTAAAGTGTTAGAAAGCAGACAGTTAGTGAGAATCATAGTCCAGGTGACTCTACTATTAGTATTCTGGTGGTGATTTGGGGGACGGCCCCCTAGACGCGGCGTTTGAACATGCACGTCTGTCGTGCGGCTTTACGTAAATGGCCTCCCGCACTCTGTTCCCGCACTCTGTTCCCTGCTCTCTTACTCCACGTGCCCTAGACAAACTGGTAACTAAACAGATCATTACAGAGACACTTTTTTTTTTAACTGAGAAAAAGAGCGGGCACACCTGCACGCACAGGCTGGAGAGGAACAGAGAGAGGGAGAGAGAGAATCTTAAGCAGGCTCCACCCTCAGCATGGAGGCTCAATCCCATGACCCTGGGATCACGACGCGAGTTGAAATCAAGAGCGGATGCTTAATGAGCTGAGCCCCCCAGGTGTCCCTATGAAGACGCTTTTATGGGACCTGTGAGATGAATGCAGGTGCAGGCAGAGCGTGGGGTGACGCCCTGCCCCGGTCACCGTCCTCAGTCACTCTGCTCCTGGCTGGCCGTGTGCACCTCTCCGCCCGCTGGGTGAGTGTGAAGCTGGTTACAAACATGCCGTCATCTCATTGACTATTCTGGCATTACCTCTCAACGACGAGAACCCTAAAAATACCCAAAATAACGAACAGCAATTTGTTGGTGTTGTCGGAGAGCTAGTGGCTGGGAATTTGAAAGGTCTGCGTCAGCACAGGCTGGTGCTTGGACGTGTCCTCGCTTATTTAGTCCTGCTGGTGGACATTTAGATTGTTCCGGGAACCTTCTTTCACGGTGAGCAGAACCGTGACCACTACGCTTGCTGGTGGGCTCTCACAGCGGTGCCGCCGTGCGGGCGACGGGGCCACTTGGGGGCCCCCTCCCTGCCCTGATCACGTGGAGGGAGACATTCAGGCAGAGGTGCCGTCTGAAGCCTGTGTCCCCCCTCCCCGCCCCCCCGGCCGGACCCTGTGCTCCTTCTTAGGTTGTTTCTACCTGATTCTCTTGTCCACGTGACCACTTGGAACTGTTTTTCTAAGTGGTGAACCATAGCTCTACCTTAGACAGGTTTGTGTGACGTGTCACCTCCAGTCGCTTTGTGGTGTCACCGTGGTGTCCTCCCTGTGGTGGGGGGAGGCGGGAAAGCGCCCAGTGCGCAGAGATGAAGAGGGTCAGCCACATCCTTGCACTCTCCTCTGTCAAAACTTAGTGACCTGGGATTGTGGCGTTGTTACCCACGGTTTCCGTGGCTTGTGATTTGGCTGCTGCTGTGCTGGCTCGAAGCCCAGGACCTGAAAGTGTCACCTGTCGACACATGCCCCAAGGTCCCTGTGGCAGGACCATGTCTGAGCTCACTCACCTGGTCCTTGCTGGGCGGCGTCCACGTCCGGGCTGTTGGCCGGAGGTTGCCCGCAGCTCCTGGCCCTGTGGGCCCTCTGCCAGGTGGCTTCCGCTGCCAGGGCAAGTGAGCAGCAAGGAGGGGGAGGGAGGGGATGGAGTGAGGCCCACATGCACACGCGTGCGCACATGCACACAAGCATACACACGCACGTGCTCACATGCACACACACAGTGAGAGCCGAGCCAGCAAGACCCCAGTCTGCGGCTCCTGAGACTGGACGTGGCCTGTGCAGATCCGGTCACTAGATCAGTCTGTGCTCCGGGGAAGGGGATTGGGCGGAACCGTGAAGTGCCCCCTTACCTCCCGTGTTGGGTGCCCACAGGCTGTGTCCTCCAGGGGCATCTGGCTGGGAGGATGGCGGTGCTGGGGGCCCTGGTCCCCTTTGCTCTGTAGCCGAGGGAGGGTCTCCGTGGGACCCACGGGGTGGGGTCAGGGGCCGGGCCTTCCCAGTATGTCTGGACTCTGCTCCTTCCTTAGATCTGTTACTTATGCGGTATCCTTGCAGCGCTGCCGGTCCCGCTGGGTGCCGGTGCCGCTGCCGCTCCCTCTGGGTGCCGCTGCCGCTGGGTGCTGCTGCCGCGGAAGGCCCCCGCCTCGAGTGGTCACACCAGCCGACTGTGGGCACAGGGGAGCGGGCAGTGGGCCTCGACATTCTTCCCGTCCCCTCATCTGCCCGAGGTGGTGCCAGCCAGCGACCTCGATGCACCGGGGCCCCCGCAGGCCCAGGTGTGCTGCTGCCGTCGGGGCGCCGGCTCCCTGGGTGCACGGGGACTCACGGGGCCGCCGCAATGGGGAAGGCCGGCAGCGTCGTCCGTCGTGAGCGTCAGTCATTGTGGACTCTTCCAGGTGCCTGGACACTCAGCGTGCTGCTGCTGTGCGTCACGGTCAGGAGGGAGCTGGGTCTGTGGCCGCTTTCTCAGGTCTCCGTGTCCTTTGCTGCTGCTTGAGGCCACTGCTCTTCACCCTTTCGTCGGCCCCGCTTGCTGCTTTCTTCTGTCTTTGAATGACGCCGGCCTGCTGGCCGGCCGCCTGCCCATGTGGGTTCGGTTTTATTGGAGCACAGTCTTGCCATTTGTTTGGTACCGACTGTGGCTGCTTTGGTGCCCTGGGCTGGGAGCTGCTTTGGTCTGGACTGGGCTCTGGTGTTCTTTCCAGGCACATGTTCTAGTGGGGACCTGGGGGCAGCAGGGTAGGATTTATACAGAAAGTAGGCAGCGGGCGGAGTGGCGGTGTCTCCTAGCAGCTGCCCCTCCCTCCTCCCTGCCCTGAGAGGCCGGGGTAGCACCTCTGATGGACCCTCAAGGGGTGCGGGCAGGCCCTCGGCACCCTGTCCTGCAGCGATGAGAGGCGTCTTGCGGGAGTGTCTTCTAGAGAGAGAAGAAGGGGCTTGGGATGTGCGGCAGGAGTGGGGGCTCCTGGCCATCCCTTCTGCGGCTTGTGAGGGACGCAGGGCACAGAGGGCACCCAGGTGGGTGGCATGAGTGAAGCTGGAAGGGGTAGTTGCTACTTTGGTAAGTTAAGAATCCAGCTGGCATTTCAGCGTCCACCTCCAGTCGGTTCAGCGTCCTCTGTAGCTGCTGAGTTTGTATCCAACATGAAAAACACACAGTAACCGGCTTTATTTACATTAAGTACAAACCCAGAAAGCCGAGGAGAAGTGTAAAAACAACTCAGGTGAGCTGTGACACACGAGAGCCTTGCTTGTTGGTTTACGTGTTTACACACTCAGCACCTTGGTGTTCCTTCCTGGGGGAGAGGTTTGCATCTTAGGTATAAAGAGCGTGGAGGGAAGTAAGTTCTATGCGCTTAACTTAAAACTAAGTGCAGTTCCAGGAATACCTTTTAAAGTGTCACACAGCCTCCTTCCGAGGGTTGTCATGATGTCCCCGTGGGTTTGGCCGGGCACAAGAGGAAGGGGCGTGGGTGGTGTGGCCGTAATGTTTTCCCGGCCCGTGTCTGTGGTTGTGAACTAAGGTTCTGCCATACTGACGAAACCGTGAGGATGGGTTCGTGTTAGGAAATGGCAAGGAGGCGGTGACGAACATGTTGGTATCTTCCCGTGTTCCCAGCAGTTGTGCTGTGTGGCCTTGGACTGGAGGAGCAGGAGCCGGGCGCCCCTGGGGTCCCCGGGCTCTGAGGGAAGGAGCTGAGCGCCTCGGGGTGGTCTGTGCGCGGCAGGCCTGCTGCGCGTGCCCGCGCTCAGGGCCCGTTCTCCTTCACGGGGCCGCAAGCTCTTGAACCCGTGCAGACAAGAAGCTGGTGTGAGATTACAAAGTGGGAAAGAGCAAACTCCTTTTCCAAGCTGCACACAGATTTAACACACATGTCAGTGTTGACGGACTGGGTCCTGTGTGATCTGAGCTCACTTTAAGCCCATATGTGAAAGGGGGGTTCTCTCTTCAAGCACAGAGTGGGCTGTGTGCCCGGTCTGCGCCCCTCATCAGCCTCACATCAGTGCCAGCACTGGCAGGCGGCTCCGTGGGGTGTTGCTGACTCACAGGGGCTACCTGGCAGCTGGCGTAGGGCTTCCTGCCTCGAGCCCTGGCAGTCCTGTGCCCCAGGGGCCACCCAGGACCTCGTGGTCACAGGCATACAGAGGATGGGTCACTGGCTGCCCACGTTTAAAGGTTTGCATGTCACGAGGCTGTGGCTGAGGTGGGCTGGCTGTCCTCTCCTCCTCCTGCGGGTTGGGGGGACTCTCCAGGGTTCCCCGAGGGAGGGCCTAGGGCTGGCGTCTGGGAGGGGCGGGAGCAGAGCACCGAGTGGGCCGCCTCTGCACAGTGGCAC
The DNA here is from genome assembly GCA_004023845.1 of Helogale parvula. Classification (NCBI taxonomy): domain Eukaryota; kingdom Metazoa; phylum Chordata; class Mammalia; order Carnivora; family Herpestidae; genus Helogale; species Helogale parvula. The sequence goes on from PJEM01011358.1 coordinate 11,982, forward strand.
GGCTGCGGTGGGCGGTGACGGGCCAGGTGCTGGCGCCTGGGTGGGTGCCTCTGCGATGCGGTGCTCCCTGCCCTGCTGCCACTCACTGCCAGCGCCTGGGTGGGCGTCTCAGCGTCCTTTGGGACTCACACCCCACGAAGGGTGTGGTGTTTTAGGAAAGTACCGTTGTGGGAGGGCTGAGACTGGGATCCTGAGGGTGGATGGGGGGTTATGGGCCACAATGCTGGCGACCTTTCCATACGTCCCTGGATTAGGGCGTGTGGTTCGGACAGACCGGCTTCTCTCCGGGACGCCGTCCCACATGCTCCTGCCCCGTGGTGCCCAGTGCCCCGTGGCCTCCACCGAGCTGCCCCTGCGCCTGGGCCAGGCAGGCGTCTCTCTGAGTTGGTCATTAGGCTCCGGAATGAGTTCTGTCATCTTCACAGAGAGCAGTTAGGGGGGACGAGCTGGGTGTGGCCTCGACGCAGGCTTGATGTGGGGGCTGTGTTGCGCAGTGTGCCCCAGCCCCGGAACCCGTTTAGGTCAGTCGTACGTGGAAGCCGGGTGACCTCAGGCGTCCGCCCTGCTCTGGCACCACTGCTGCTGGGCCTCTGCTGGCGGGGCACCCCCTTTCCGCGGCAGCCCTGCCGCCCGTGTGCTGCCAGGGCTCTTGCTCCTGGGCAGACTTGCCGAGGGCTGTTGTCAGCCTCCGAGGACAGGATCCCTGGATGCGTTACTTTGGTCCTGACCGTTTGTCTTTGGTCATTGGAGGTCAGTCACGTGATACCAGGGAATTTGGACCAAATCTGCATGCAGCTGTTAAAGTTTGCTTCAGAAATACGTCCAGTTACTTCCCAGATGAAAAGAAGCATGATTTTACGTTCTGGAGAAAAACTGGGAGCCCTGGTCGCCTCTTGCTGAGCAGTAACCTCAGTGGTTAAGACAACGTAGACGATTATTCTCCTGAATGGTTTCCATGGGTCGGAATTTGGGCGTGGCTGGGTGGCAGTGTGTCCGGTGGCCCCCTTCCTAATTTCCTTTGCGAAAACCGAGCTTGCACCACCCGTGATTCTGACACACGTCGTCCTGTGCCCGTGAGGCTTGGTGGGGTGACAGGTCACGGCCCCGCACGCACACAGTGGCAGCCGCCAGCCAGCTTCTTCCTCTGTCACGGTTAGTGCCCTGCAGGTTTATGCTCCAAACTGGATGCCAGGCTTGGGAACAGGGCGGTGCGGGAAGACGGTCTTGTCAGAGGTGGTTCCCGTGGGTGCGCAGCACCCAGGTGGGGTCTGGGGGAGGTGGGTGGCGTGCACCACTGGGCAGCCTGCTCTGGGCATTGCAGCCCCTCAGTGCTGGGCCACCATGCATTGCAGCCCCCTTTCTACAGGAGGTTCTTTGGAGAGACAGAAACGAGGCCTATTGGAGCACGAGCCGGTGGATTTTCCATCAGGGTCCTCCCGGTGGCTGGGAGGGCGTCCAGGAGCAGATGCAGTGCCAGTGGGCACACCTGCGGCCTGCTCCAGCCTCTCCTCCGTGCCAGCCGGCTGTCGGCCTCCGTCTCGCGCCCTCTCTGTTCTCCAGAGACTCCTTGGTTTTAGATCAGGATGCTGAGACTGGCAGGGAGGGCCTGGCCTCTTCATCTGTTCCCAGACTTCTCCAGAAAGGGCTGGGCTGGCCTGCTCGTCACCGAGCCTGCTCACCAGATGGCCGTTGTGGGCAGCGTGTGGCCGGGGAAGACCAAGCCCTTTTGCCTTGGAGAGGACGGGCTAGTTTGATCGCTTGAGTTGGACTGGGCATCCCCCAGAGGGACCAGGGGCTTCCTGGCTTGGTTCCCGTTTTGTGTCCTGAGGGGTTGCTGGGGCTGGGTCCCTGCTGCGTGGACCGTGAGCACCACCTCTGTGGGAGGGGACTTCCTATGAGCGGCCTGTGGCCCCTGAGCTGGAGCAGCATGGGCAGCGGCCCCAAGTCGGGGCCGACCCTGGGTCCCCCCAGCCAGACCCACGAGGGCGGTGACAGGCCCGTCCTCTGGGGGCTTCACGCTGCCAGCTCAGGTGTTCAGCCACGTGTCCGCCCTGGTGCAGAAGGACAGTGGACGTGGAGGTCGAGGCCACCGTCTGTGGGACTGAGGAGCCAGAGCGCCAGCAATATGCAGGGAGCCTGAGGCCGTCTGACAGGCATGTGGGGGCTGAGGCCCTCGCCTCCCACTGCTGTGTCCTCAGCTCTGCGGCATTTGGTGTCCTATGGCTCTGGGGCCCCTGAGCCTGTTAGCTGGGATCAGCCTGGTGCCATCTCCCGGCCCAGAGAGAGTTGCCCCGCTGAGCCTCGTGGCTTCTGGCCTCTTCCTCCCAGCGGCGATGTGCTCGCCCGGCCTCCGTCTGTGGCCGTCCCTGTGGGCACACGCTTGGCTCTCTCTGCTTCCGTGGAAGGTGGGGTTTTGGACAGTCCAGAAAAGTGGCCCACGTGGGTGTTGCCAGGCTCTGGTACGGGCCTGACTTCCATCTCCGGTTTCGCATGGAGATTGTGCATTTTAAGCGCATTTGGTGTGTTCTCCATGCACCATGGGGAGACAGAGAACCCGTGCCTGGGACACGGCAGGGTCTGACACGTGTCCCCTCCCGTGCTGGGCTCCGGAGAGCTGTGCTCTGCGGTCCAGCTCGCTGCCCTACATGCTTGGGAGATGGCCCTCCGGAGGCTGCCCTCCTCAGGCTGCTCCCAGGGTGGGAAGGGGCCTCAGATGCCCTGGCTTCCTGGACGGACAGGACAACGCCAGAAGCTGTACTCAGATCCCTTCACGGGCAGGCCCGGCTGCGCTCACACACCTGTGCAGAAGGTCCAGACACACCGCACAGATGTGTGAGCTTCTGTGGATGCACGGCTTGGGTGTGTGTGCGGTCACTGTGCACGCAGGCGTGGGTCCCTGGACACTGAGGCACTCTTGGGCCGTGCTCCTGCTTGGCCAGGGCCAGGAATCCCGCTGCCCTGGCCACTGGTGGTCAGAGGCCTGGACAGGAGGGAGAAGAGGCTTATCTGCCGGGGTCGGTTGACCTGTGCTGTGTGTGTGCACGCGTGTGTGGGTATTTATGCACATATGTGCCCCTGTGTGGGTATAGGACGTGTGTGCGCGCGTGCGTCTGAGTGACTGCCTGTGGAAGGTGTACTCTGGTGTGAATATGTGGGTGTGGCAGGGTAGTGTAGGTGGAGGCTCCGTGTTTCAGGACCCACCTGCCCTGGTTGGGCGTGAAGCAGGCGCACTCCGATGCCTGGCGAGGACGGACTCGGGACTGCCGGCAGCCCGCGCGGGGGCAGACAGTGCGGGGTGCCCATGACGGGCTCCTGCAAGTCTTGAGTCTTTTGAAGAAAGCAGACGTAGGACACAAGTCAGGGATCAGGCCGGGACACGGCTCCCTGTGGCATCTTAGGTGCGTCTCGCACCTTGGGTAGTGACGTCATTTGCCTGGTGCTGTGCTGTGAGCGGGCACGCCTGGGGTCTGTGCGTGGTCACCCTGCTCAGGCACGGGGGTGCCGGGACGGCCCACGCTCCTGCTCGCAGAGTGCATCCCCCGATCTCCAGAGGAGCAACCCTGCCCTCGGGTCGGGTCACCAGCCTGCTCTGACGACGGTCAGATGAATGTTCATGCCCACCGAGGTGCAGCTCCATCGAGCGCAGGTGCTGCCGCGTGAACACGTGTGCTGACTTAATGCACAAAAGCTGTGTTTCATTAGTGTCACAAGGGCTAGGCTCCGAGGGCTGACGCCCCAGAGGCCGAGCGCAGAGATGCAGGGCTCCTGGAGCGCTCTGTGTCACAGTGGCCGCGTTGTCTCTTTGCTGCTGCGCTGCGCCTCCCTCGCGCAGCCTGGCTTGTTAGGAACTGTGGCTTTGTCGCTCTCAGACGCCCTATTTACTGTCCTTGTTGCTCTCCGCAGGCCGGTCTAATTGAAGCCAACGGGGAACTCAAGGTCTTCATAGACCAGAACCTTAGTCCTGGAAAAGGTAAGGCGCCTCTTTTCCAAATACACTTCTGTGGATGCCAGTGTTAGGGACGGTGGATTCGGGGATTTCTCTGGGACGAAGGCCCCTGTCCGGCGTGGGGCCTGCCTCGGGAGGGCTCCCGCACGGCCGCCGACGGCACGGCCCTGCAGCGCCCGCAGGCGCTGCCAGTGTGGGGCTCGTACTGTTGGCAGAAATTGGGGAACGTGGAGAACCTGGGCCATGTGCTCTCCTCCGCCTCACGGGCGCCGGGAGCCCTCCAGGTGTCTGCTCTGGACTCGGGCGCTACCCAGAGGAGCCTTGAACCCAAGGCTGGTGGTGCCCTTCCCGTGCATCTGGATGCGCGTCTTCCCCATCACGAAGCCACATGTGTATGTTCCGAGGCTCGTTGGAATTCAGGGCCAGACATGGGTGTGGGCCGGTCCAAGCCACTCCCCCCGCTTCCCGCCCCCCGGGGGCCCACGGCCTCCCTGCTGGAGGGACTGTGATGAACATCCTCCCGCTTGGCTGTTTCCCGGGCTGGACGGGTCGTGGCAGTGCAGGGCCAGAGGGCACTCCCCTTCCAGCGCCGGTGTGTGGCACCCGGCCCCTGTGGCATCTGGAGCTCAGAGTGGCTGGGTCACTTCCTCCACCTTTGCTCTGCCTCAGCCGGACTGAGGCCCTGACTGGTGACCTCTCAGCTCTTGCTGTAGCTTGGGGGGGGACGTTCCAGCCCCTTCCCGTCCATCTGGTGCTGGTGAGCCAGACAGGAGACCAGCCATGCCCTGCCCCGGGGGGCCCAGTGGGCCGACGTGGTTTGGGGTGGAGGGTTCCGACCCTGCCCCCTCTTCTGCGTCAGGATGTCCCGTTCCGATTCTCATGGAGGCTCTGCTGCCCCGGCTCAGCGGGTCCCCCTCCTTGTCAGGAAGGCCACTCTCCCCGGACGGGCTGTGGGCCCAGGTGTGCACTCCACGTGTCGTGTTCGGAAGGTTCTAGGCAGCATCCTGCTTTTCTGCACATCACTTCCTCCTTCCCTTCCTGTCCAAGGACAGGGGGCCCTGCTGAGGGACTCCGTGTTTGCAGACGGTTTCATCTCGATGGCTTTCACCGTTCCCAGGTTGCTTCAGTCTGGCTAATTGGAAACTTAGGATTTCAGAATTTGCAAGCATGACATCTTTAGCAAAAGTGACTAAGCAGAAGTAGTAGTGAAAACGCCACGGACTCTGCTCCCTTGGAAACAGTGGAAGCCTTTCATCCTGGCCTGTGTTTTGAACTCCTTCATTGTTTGGACGCTCACGAAGGTCTCTCCCATGATCACGGGCTGCCTGTCTCCTTTCCTTCGTTACAAACAGATCAGTGCTTGAGCCTTACTGGGTTTGACGGTGAAGCGGTGGGTTGCCTTGGAGGGACGAGAAAACAACAGCTTCTTGAGTCTCCTAGAATATTCTGGCTCCGGTTCCCTGCCCTGTTAAGGGATTTGGTGTGTTCTTGGGTGCCGTCTGGCCCGGCGCGCTCCTCCGGCGGGTCCCAGGCTCTGCTCACGGCTGGAGCTTCTGCCCCTTGAGGCTCCTGGCTTCTGCCTCCGCTTCCGCATCTCCTGGGACCGGCGCAACCTCCCAGGCACGTGGGCCCCTGCCCCTGTGCCTCCGGCATGTTTTGGGTGCGAGGGGGCCCCGGCCTCGTGCCTGCCACGCACTCCTGCTCTGGGCCTGAGCACAGGCTGAGCGCTGCCAGGCTCCGGCTCCTTCCAGGGAAGTGCTTTTTCGTACATGGAGCCATTTGTCTGTCGGACAAACTTTCAGGTGCTGCTCCCGCCACGGAGGGAGAAGGGCCCGCTGTCTGACCGCCGTGCTCTCCCGTGGGGCCCATTCCACCCACAGCTACCTTTGCTTCTGGCTCGGGGGTCTCAGGCTCATTTGAGGCAGTGTGGTACCGGAGTGCTCACGCTGGGTTATTCATTGGTGTTTTGTTAGGTTGGGGACCTGTGGGTATCGCACTGTGTTGTCTGCCTGGCGCTCACTGGGGGCACTTCCTGAGGAGCGCTTGGCCGGGGCTCAGCTAGTGCTGTGGTGAGTGAGGCCCAGGCCCCTGGCACAGGCCTGTCCAGCAGCCTGGGGACATGACCAGCAGGGTGTGCTGGAGAGCCAGTTTCTCTGGAGGGACTGAGGGTCAGGACTTGGCTCTTGCTGAGGGGTGGGGGCCGGGGGTCCCAAGGAGGGCTGTGTCTGGGTCTGGTCCGGTCCGGTCTTGCTTCCTGTCCCCACGTGCTGCACTGCGGGGCCCAGCTCACAGCGGCACCCAGGTCCACCATCCTGCCGGCCCAGCCCAGGGCTCAAGGCCAGTGAGCCCCTCCCAGGTGAAGCTCCGCTCTGGCTGCTCCTGCCCGAGCTCTTCCTGTGACGCCCCCGCCCACCGGGTCCTGCACGCTCCTGTTCCCTGGGTCCTGGCCTCGACTCTGCTCCTGTCTCGGCCTCCAGGGCCGCCTGCGCCTCAGCCTCACCTGCCTCTTCTTGCTGCTGTGTGTGGTCCATTTCCAGATCCCCGTGTCCACAGGCTTGACCAGAGGCGGACCCCGCGGGAGGCACGTGGGATGAGAGGTTGATTGTGTGGGGCCGGTCCCTGTGACAAGGGGACCAGCAGGCTGGACACAGGTTAGAGCTGTGGCGAAGGCCTCAAGGCGGCCCCTCCTTCCTCATGGAGGAGACCTGGGGTGCCTCATTAGGGGGCCCTGGAGGCTGGTCTCCCCCACCTGCCACGGGCTTACAGCCGGTCTGTGATCGGATAGCTGGGGACAGGCACCTTGGTGGTCACAGCAAGTTGGTTGTCACACCTGCAGGATTCAAAGAGCTGTTTTCCCCAGAACGGTGCGCTGAAGCCACGTTCTCCTGTGCTCCCGAGGATCGGAGCCCTAGTGTGGTCCGGGATAGTGAAGTTTCTGGTCTTCACCGTGACAGCCGGGAGCTGCTCCCTGGGCCTCGCTGACGGCTGTGTCGCTGGATGAGCCTCTGCACGCGCTCTCGAGGGGAAGTGGGGCACGAGGCGCGTGTGCGTGGCTGCACCACACACGTGGGTGCCCGACCGCAGTGGTGCCTCCTTTGCTGCCTTTTGGGTTCTGGTGACCCAGTGGGCACAGGTCCCCTTGCTCCCTGCCTGCCCTGCCGGTAGGGGTCCGGCCAGGTGCTTTGCTGGCTCGGTTTGTTGCCGCTGTTCCTGCCAGGGCCTCCTCTTCCCTCTGTGCGGCTGCTGCCCCGGGTTCGGGCCGCATTCCCCACTGCGCATGCGCCGTGGCCTCCCGATGTGCCCGCCGCCCTGCACACAGAGTGGTCCGGGCCTCGCCCTCCACCTCTCCTCCGGCGTGCTTCGTGCGTGCTCGCCGAAGAAGCACAGCTAATGATGTAAGTGTGTTTGTGTGTGCTCGCCATTTCGGACACGTGTGCATGTGTGCGTGGGGTCTGCACGCGCTTCCCTCCCGGCGGTGTGTGACTTTGCTCATCTGCAGCTGGCCCCTGTCCGGCGGTTTCTGGCGCTGCTTTGGTCACCTATCCTCTTGATGGAGCACTCTGGTGCCCGTTGACTGTCGCCCCAAGCGCCGGTGCAGGAGGCGGCCCCTGTGGAATGTCACGTCCTGCGTCCGTGGCCGGGTCTGGCTGGTGGCAGGACGTGTCCTGCGATGTCTGCCATTTTCCTTCTGCTTCAGTGTTCCCTTCCCCCGAGGAGACGCGGGAACCTCACCCTCCCGGATGCGCATGGGGCTGCACGTGGCCCGGCGTCCCCCGGCCCCTCCGAGGCCGCCCTCCCGGGGCATAGACCACAGGCACCGTCGTTTGAACCCAGACGACATCTGGAGCACAGAGTGAGGCCATGTCCCACCTGCCAGACCCACGCCGGGCTTGCCGGGAAGACCGGTGTTCAAGGAGATGCTTGCGGAGGCCCTGAGACGGGGGGCGCCTCAGCTCGGACCCTCCGGGAGGCACCCCTGCGGAGCCTGCCACCCTCCTCGGGCGCAGAGCGATCCAGCGCCCACCATGCGGGGGGGCAGGGCCGTACGGGGCGCCGCATGGCCCTCTAGGACCCTTTGGCCGCCGACTTATTTGTAGTGTGGCGGGTAGGAGCGCAACTCTTCTTAGAACTTAAACGTGGTTGAAATTATTTTCAAGAAGACGTTAAACCTTATGATTTCATAATCTGTCATAAAACTCGTAGATGTTACTGGATTGTGATCGCTAATTATAAGAATATATTTATGTTTCTGGAATCGTTTTCCTGTTAATAATTACAGCAGTCAGACCACATATTCCTAACCCCTTTTCTTGCCAAGAAAGAAATTCCCCATTTCGTAACGTTTCAGTTGACAGTCCTGCAGGGGCTCCTGGGTGGCTCAGTGGGTTAAGCATCCGACTTTGACGCTGGTCCGGATCTTGTGGTTTGTGAGTTCAGGCCCCTTATCCGGCTCTGTGCTTACGGCTCAGCCCTCTCTCTCTGCCCCTCCCACATTTGCGTTGTCTCTTTTTCTGTCTCTCAAAAATAAACATTAAAAAATATTTTGTTACATAGTTCCTTTTGTAGAAGACTCTAAGTAGCTTTTATAGTTAAAGTAGTATTTCTAGTGAGGAGATTCCTAGGCTGTGTTACAGTTTAGCCCGCCTTGTAAACTGAAGTGTAAATAGGTCGAGTGTGGCGGTCTGTCAGTAGAGGATGTTAAGCATTCTGATTTCTGTGGCCAGATTAAACCAAAGATGAATCCTATCCTTGAGATTGTTATAGGTGTGTCTTCTTCCTGCGTCGGCAGTTGGTAGGAACCCCAGAGAGGTGGACACTGGCTACCTGGGTGCTCATGTGCGCAGGCACTTGCGTTTGGTGCGTGTGTGTGTGCATGCGGCATGCACGTGTTTGGAGCAGCCCTGTGGAGGTACCGTGTGGAAGCCCATAGCACAGATGCGCCACCTGGCACACAGGTCCCCTTGGGCGCACAGAGAGGGAATGTCAGCGGGAGAACGGACAGAGCGGGTCCATTAAGCCCAGATATTTGTGGGCGGAGCCAAGTCGGGGCGGGGGTGAGGCGGGCCTGTGGATCTGACGTTCGCTCTGCTGGTTCAGCCTCCTGAGCAAACAGGGTAAAAGGGAAATAGTTAACTGTAGGTTGTACTGGAGAAGGACCGCATGGTAATTCTTTGTGAAGAGCCTCTCAGTGGCACACGGAGACCCTGGTGGGGACCACAGGCGGCGGCAACGGCCAGCAGGTGGAGAGCGGGCGCCTGGCCCCGGTCCCGTCGCTCTGGCTCCCCGCTCTGCCGTCGCCCTGGCCGGGCGGGAGCGGGCCTCCCAGGCCGGGGCTCTGAGCGTGTGACTCCACGAGTGGACGTCCCCGCGGCTCCGGGCGCTCCGTGCTGTCCCTGCGGCCGCGCCGGCAGCTCTAGCCCAGACGTGCCCGGCTGTCTGGCTTTGTTCACTGTACTTTACGTTCGAGGCAGACTTTAAGACACAGTGTCGCGACAGCTGCCAGGGCTGCTGGTGGTGACGGGGTCGTTTGAAAATTGGAAAAAAAATCCCCAATTTTATCTTTTTATGAGTCAATTCAGTATTCCTAGAAACCTGCTAATGACCCATATGTGAGTCTGAAATGACTAACATGTTTGTGTTTTAAATCTCTCTGCGCAAAACAGAGTAACTTTATTTTTGTCTCTTAAACTGTCTTATACATATCTAAAACAATGGTTAAAAGTTTGCTTTTGGGGGCACCTGGGGGCTCAGTCAGTTGAGCGTCTGACTTCGGCTCAGGTTGTGATCTCCCGGTTCGTGAATTTGAGCCCAAGTGGGGTTCTGTGCTGACAGTTCAGAGCCTGCTTCGGAGCCTCTGCCCGCCCGCCATCTCTCTCTCTGCTCCTCTGCCGCTCGTGCCCCCTCTCTCAAATATAAACATTTAAAAAATTTTTTTGCTTTTGTTAAGATACAGGCCTCTGTGTTTAGAGAAAAATAAAAAAACTCAAAACAAATAAACATTTATGGAAAACAAGTACCTGCTGGTGTCAGTTGGTAAAAAAACTAACATTTAGCCGGTTGGTTTGACAGATGATGTCTTGGTTGACTTATCAAGAGAAATCATCCAGTGTTTGTATGTAGCAGTAAGATTGTTTATTGAATTTTGAAGTCTGTTCTTTCCTTTTCTTTTCTTCTATTATTTTTTTATGTTTGTTTATTTTTGAGAGAGAGTGTGAATGGGGGAAGGGCAAAGAGAGAGAGAGGGGGGGAGACACAGAATCTGAGACAGGCTCCAGGCTCCGAGCTGTCAGCACAGAGCCCAACGCGGGGCTCGAACCTACGAACCACGAGATCATGACCTGAGCCAAGGTCGGGTGCCTAACCTAACCAACCGAGCTTCCCAGGCGCCCTTCTTTTTTCTAATTTTTATTTTTGAGAGAGAGAGAGAGAGAGAGCAACAGAGCAAGCATGAATGGAGGAGGGGCAGAGAGAGGGAGATACAGAATTTAAATCAGGCTTCAGGCTCTGAGCTGTCAGTACAGAGCCTGACTTGGGACTTGAACTCACAAACCGCAAGATCATGACCTGAGCCAAAGTCAGACACTTAAGCAACTTAGCCACCCAGGGGCTCGTGGAGTCTATTCTTTTAAACGCATGGACTGTAAAGGGCTCAAAAATGAAGCTTAGACCAGGCTAGATTGAAGACCATGTTTTACTGCTTACTTAGGGCAGAGCCTGTGAAGTGAAGGAAACCGCCGAGGTTGGCCTTGTGCCGGGGACCCTCCCCCCCCCCCCCCCCCCCCCCCCCCCCCCCCCCCCCGGCGGCCACGGCAGGCTGCTCTGCTTCACGACCCAGGGGGGCGCAGGGTGTGCCCAGGGCAGGGCTCTCCCCTCTCCCCGGGTGACAGAGACCTGGGATCCATCAGGTTCTTCCTGAGCGCGCTGGCCCTTCTCTGTAAGGCGCAGGCTGCAGAAACGCTGCCTGCCTCCCCGGGGCTCCTCCGGGGCCTCCCCTGCACCCCGCGCCTTTTCCCGGCACCACAGCCCCCTGTTCGCGCTCCCTTGTTCGTTTTCTCTGCCTTCGATGCTGGCACCCCAAGGGCTTTGTTTTTTATATTTTGAGTTTTTTATATTTCTACTTCATTTGCTTTTATTATTTGATACGTAAAATAAAATGTTTTACCATTTTTATTCACTGTTGTGTCCCTAGCACTGAGGACAGAGCAGGCACACAGAACTCTGTGCAAATGCCTGTTGGAGGAGGGGATGTGTCTCCTCCTGTATCCGTCCCCTTACGTTGTGAGAAGCGCTCTGTCTTCAGAAAGGCAGCAGCTCCTCCCGAGGCACTTTTCTGCCCGGAGACAGATCCGTGATTCTGCTCCTCTGGGAGAAACGTGGTAGATTTCTAATCTAGTTTTGCAAACAAGTGACTCTAGTCTTAGGACTGTAATTGTCTCAGAATTGTAGACTTTCAGAGCTGCCCTCTCCAGACCCTGCAGTCCCACCGGAACATTCTGTAGGGGAGCAGGCAACCCCCCAGGGGCTCAGGGTAGGTTGGCGATGTGCCTGGGGCACCTGAGCCCCATCCCAGGGGCACCAAAGCACCCAGGAGCAGCTGGGTCATATCCACGCAGACGAGGGTTCAGCTCTGTAGCGGGGTCTGTGACGGGCCCGCAGATGCGAAGCGGTGGAGGTGGGAGGGTGAGAGTCTCTCGCTGGAAGCGCCACCACCCTGCAGCCTTGGTCCAGAAGGGCGCTAACCTGTTACCTCCTTGCGTTGCAGGCGTGGTGTCCTTGGTGGCCGTCCACCCCTCCACGGTGAGCACGCTGGGGAAGCAGCTCTTGCCAAAAACGTTCGGACAGTCCAATGTCAACATTGCACAGCACGTGGTAAGGGCCCTGGGCTGGCGGTTTGCAGGCTCCGCTGCGGGGCGGGCTCCCTGTGGAGCGCCCTCCGCGCTGGCACGGCCGCCTGCCTCACACTTCAGGAGCACGTGCCCGCGGGGTGTGCGCTCCCCTGGGTCAGCCCGTGCCTGCCCAGGAGCTCGGGGGCTGTGCCGCTCCCCTGCCTGGGAAGTGAGGGCGGTGTCCTGGTGGAGCGCACGGCGGGCTCAGGGCTCTGGGGGCCATCAGGTGCCAGGGCAGGTGTGTTCCTGCTCCGGGGACCGAGCTGGGCATCCCCCCGTGGGTTGAGCACCTGTGGGACTCAGTGGGCCCTTGCTGATGGGGCTCTGGTCACACCGAAGCAGCCCCTACCCTGGGCAGGCATGGCATCGAGAGCAGGATGCTCCCTGCCCACCTGAGTGCCCACTCCTGGGTGAGCGTCCCCAGCCGCCGAGGACGTGCCCCGTCACTTACCTCGTCAGCGAGGCCGACTGCTTTTCTCAGCAGAGTTGCTGGGATTTTCTCAAAGCAATAGCACGTGAAGTCCTGGGCCATATTTGGCTCATCGCAGCCTTATAACAAATGTTAAGTTAAATATTCCACTCTACGCTTTATTCCCTAACGCCTCTTACTTTTAGGTGCTGCGTATCCTAGCAGATTTAGCTTGGGAGTGCCTCCTCAGTGATAGGAGCAGTGTGCTCTCACGGCCAGAATCAATAGTAGGGAGCGCAGGTAACTCGGACTTTCCGACAGAGCCCTCCACGGCGTCAGCGAGGCCCCTGGTCTGGGTCAGGCTGCTTCGAGGTGGAGCCGGTGACGCTAACGCGTCCTTCCCAGACCCCGGCGCTCCGAGCTGGGCGCCTCTGGCCTTCCTCTGCCACAGGGCTGGTGATGAGAGGGTTGGCGCTTTGTGACCTGAGGGCCAAGGCTTCGTCTTTGTGTGACACTGAACGCACTCAGGCACTTGAGGCACTCGGCCCGGCCCGGCCCGAGGCACCCCCGCAGGCACGGCTTCCCGTCACCTGGGGAGGCCGTGCTCACGGTGACAGCTCAGCGCGCCTGCCGTGTTCTTGTGGAATGGACATACTGAGAGGTCCTCTCGGACAGGCCAGGATGCCGGCTGTGGGGCCCAGGCCTGATGGCAGGCAGCCCTCTTGTGACCCTCCTGCCATCCACGTGGGCACTGGCATCCCAGATCTGCTCTCTTGAGAGCATAACCAGCCACATCGTGTAAAATGCGTCGGGTAACTGCCGTGAGTGACGGCTGTCCGTGCCGTGGCTAACCGTGGGCCCCACGGAGACCCGGGGCCCTGTAAACACACGCGCTTCTTTAACAGAAGCAGTGGGCTGGTGAGGCACATCTCCTTTCTGGGGATTTGTTCTCTCTTCTGTCCTCTTCCTTTTCTCCAGAAAGCTTGCTATGTGATGTCATGGCTTTTGAATGAGGGTGGTCCCCAGTTTGGGAAACATTATAATAAACCTGATTACTGTAAGTGAGGGAAAAAAGAAGGAAACTGAGTTGAGCATTTTTTCTTCCTGTGGTTGGTGGGTCATTAGTTCTGACAGGGGCCCCGTCCCAGGGGTAACAAGCAGTCTGGTCAGCTGTCGCATGGCCACAGCACCTCACACCGCTAGGAAGGGGTGCAGGGAGCATCCTCTCGGCCCACACAGCGGACCTGGCCAGTGCCTGAGGCTGTGTCTGTCCCCACAAAGGGCTGCCCCAGCTCCTGGTGCCCGGCGCTGACTCGTGCGGCAGGTCATCCCGTCCCTGGGCACTTGGCTGCGCAGAGACTTGGAAGCCCAGCTTCTGAACCGGCTTCCTGGGTCTGCCCCTTGATATGGGCAGGGTCACGTGCAAGATCCTGGGAAACCGGGGCATTTACTTGGATCTGCGCAGCAGTGTCTGTGTCCCCGTGTGAATATTTATGTGTTCACGGATGGGGCCAGATTCTGTCTGTCAGAAAGACCAAGCCTTCCCTCCCTTGGGTGCAGAGACGGCGTGGGGCGCACAAGGCAGGGCCCACCTGCTCCCAGTGCTGATTGCCTCCCTCCTCCCTGCCCTGCACTATTTGGGGTGCCGGGGCCCCCACAAACAAATGCTGGGATGAGGCTTCCACACACGTGGACGGGCTGCTGGAGCACCGCGAGTCCTGCCCGGTGACCCCTCCATTCTGAGAGTTTTTCCGTTTGCGTTCTGGCCTGACTTTAGCACGGCTGGGAGACAGAACTTCACCCTTGTCTGGTCACGGAAAGGACAGGAAAGTAAAGTGGGGCGAGCGGAGTAGGGGGTGCGCTCCCGAGGCTTGCTCCGAGCGCCCGCGGGGAGCCCCGCTAACCACGCTGACCGCCGTCAGCCATGCCTCCTCAGCTGAGGCGTCCTGCTGCTCTTGGTGGACGGGGGGATGCCTGCGGTGGCCAAGGGACGTGACGAATGTCGTCCATGGCCTGGCAGCGCCAGCCGTTGGGTGTCGCTCACACATCCGTGTTCTGCCTGATCTTCGTGGCTAATGGCACTCAGCAGTAGCTGGAGAGGATGGGAAATGAGAGTGGCAGGTGGCGTGCGGGAGATTTCTGATTGTGTTCTGAATTGTCTCTTTTGACTGTAGGTGATTGGTACGCCTCAGAGATCCGCAGCGCCCAACACTATCGTGGTAGGAAGCCCGCACACCCCTAACACTCACTTTGTCTCACAGAACCAGCCTTCAGACCCCTCACCTTGGTCTGCCGGGTGAGCACATTGCCTCGACTCATACCCCAGCTCTCTGCCGCGCGGGCCGGCCGCGTCGGGGCGCGCTTTCCCTCGTAGAGAAGTCTGGCTGTAGGGGAGCCCCCGGCCCCGCGGTTCGGGGGGGCTGCACTGTAAAGGGTGGGGAGCTGCCCTCTGCCCCGCGGTTCCAGAGGAGGGGCTCACTGTAAAGGGTGGGGAGTCCCCCCTGCCCCGTGGTTCGGGGCGGGGCACTGTAAAGCGTGGGGAGCCCCCCGTGCTCCCGTGGTTCCAGGGGGCACACTGTAAAGTGTGGGGAGCCCCCCTGCCCTGTGGTTCGGGGGGGCACACTGTAAAGTGTGGGGAGCCCCCCTGCCCCGTGGTTCTGGGGGGACGCATTGTAAAGTGCAGGGAGCCCCCCTGCCCTGTGGTTCTGGGGGGGCACACTGTAAAGCGTGGGGAGCCCCCCCGCCCTATGGTTCAGGGGGCACACTGTAAAGCGTGGGGAGCCCCCCTGCCCCGTGGTTCTGCGGGGGGGCGCACTGTAAAGCGTGGGGAGCCCCCCTGCCCCGGGTTCAGGGGGGGCACACTGTAAAGTGTGGGGAGCCCCCCTGCCCCATGGTTTGGGGGGCGCACTGTAAAGTGTGGGGAGCCTCCCTGCCCCGTGGTTCTGGGGGGCACACTGTAAAGTGTGGGGAGCCCCCCTGCCCCATGGTTCGGGGGGGCACACTGTAAAGTGTGGGGAGCCCCCCTGCCCTGCGGTTCGGTGGGGGCACGTAAAGCGTGGGGAGCTCTTGGCAGAAGAGGAGCAGGAAGCTGGCTTCCCAGCACTGCAGGGACTGGACGCTCTCTCCGTGGTGTGCACTGCAAAGTAACATCAGTGGAGCATGGGCCTCCCGGCAGCCTCACCGCTGCACCGCTGTAACTTGGCTGTCCCACGGGTGACACCCTATTGGATGGTCCCACCACACTCACTTTGACCCTTTCCTCCGGTAAAGATGGCCAGTGAGAAAAGGCTTGTACTCCAAGGTCAGCTCTGTGACTGTCCTTAAAAACAAAGACTTGGAATTGTGTCTGTATTGGTCCTAAGGCAAAAATCATCATTCCCTGAATCATCCAGTGAGAAACTCAGAGCCACCATTTCCTTGATGTGGTGACTTAAGTTGAGACACTGGGTCTCTCCACCTCCCCCCGATCTGAAGTGCGTTCCGATCTTCAGTGTCAGGTGGCTGACAGCTCAAATCCGCCCCCCCATTCTTAAATTTGCTGTAAAATGTCCATCATTCCTGTCAGTTGATGTGTTTTTAAGCAGCGGTGTCGGCGTGTCCGTGTGCACCTGGGTGTCCGCCCCGTCGTTCCTGGGGGCCGCGCACGCGTGAGGCCTGGCTGCTCCCATCTGTCCTCTGGCCCTTGAGAAGGAGGGAGCCTCGGTCCCCGCGCCGTGCGTGGTGCAGCCTGCAGACGAGCCCGGGCCCCGGGGGCGCGTGGCGCGTGGAGGCTCAGCCTGGCCCACTTGCCGCAGGGCTGGCGCCGAGGGTGCTGAGCGCGCTGCCGTTCCTCTGTGTTTTGAAGGAAGCGGCACCGGAAGGGGGAGAAGAACGGGAAGGGCCTGCGGCACTTCTCCATGAAGGTCTGTGAGAAGGTGCAGAGGAAGGGGACCACGTCCTACAACGAGGTGGCCGACGAGCTGGTCGCCGAGTTCAGTGCCGCCGACAACCACATCCTCCCAAACGAGTCTGTGAGTGTGTGCTGCGTGGCGGGGGGGGGGGGGGGGGCCGGCGTCACACGCTGGTGTTTTCTGAAGCACCTTGAGACCCAGAGACGGGTCCGGGGAACCATACCGAGGCGTTTTCCTGACCCGCCTGGGCACGGCGCCCTCGCCGCGCGTGCTGTTGGCACGGGCTCTGGCACTCGCCCTTCGCGTTCAGCGGGGACATGAGCGACTCGCACTGCTAGTGGGCTGCTGGGTGCTGCCCTGAGTGTGTCTGGGGTGCTGTTTGAGCGTCCCCCCGGGAGCAGTTCGGAAAACCCGCCCTCCGTCCTCCTCAGGCTTACGACCAGAAGAACATACGGCGACGAGTCTACGATGCCTTAAACGTGCTGATGGCCATGAACATCATCTCCAAGGAGAAGAAGGAGATCAAGTGGATCGGCCTGCCCACCAACTCGGCTCAGGAATGTCAGAACTTAGAGGTGCGCGGCCGCCCTGTCTGTCCCCGCCGAGCCCTGCGGGTGTGCGCTGGAGCAGCGCGTTCGGAGGGGCGCTTGTGCGGGCGGGGGGTCCGCCACTTCCCTGTGCTCGCCCGCCGGATGTCGGTGTGCGGCCCGTCCGCCCCGTCTGCGCTCTGCGGGCCCCGGCCCAGCCCAGGGCGGGGCAGCCCGCGTCGGTGAATTCTGAGTCTTGGCTTGTGGGATCTGAGTGTCATATCACCGTGTCCAGAAGAGGAGAGGAGGAGGAGTGTGTTGCTGGGAGACTGAAGACACCCCGTGTCCCGGCCCAGGGGCGCGTTCGCCGCGCTCCTTCCGGACTGTTTCCGTGCTGTTAGGTCCCGGGCAGGCCTTGGGCAGGCCCGTCCTGTGGGGACGCGACGTGAGTCTCGAGTCGTGCTGTTAGATGCGTTGTGACGGCGTGGTCTCTGTTTTTAAGGTGGAGAGGCAGCGGAGACTGGAGAGGATAAAGCACAAACAGTCTCAGCTCCAGGAGCTCATCCTGCAGGTAACGGCCCGGCCCTCAGCGGCGGCACCCTGCCCCCTGTGCCCCCGCACCCAGCTGGTGTCCTGGCGCCCATCTCATGTCCCTGCACCAATCTAATGTCCCTGCGCCCCCCACCCGCCACGTGCACACCCGGTGTCCCCGCGCCCACCCGGTGTCCCCGCGCCCACCCAGTGTCCCGGCGCTTACCCCGTGTCCCCGTGCCCACCTGGTGTCCCCACGCCGCACCAGCTCTTGCGCAGGACAGAGGCCCCTCGGTGTGTTATCCTAGTGCTCTGTCACACGCCTCGCTTACGGACTGTCACAGGCGCACAAATAGGAGGAGACAGGCGCGAGCAGGGTCGGGACAGCCTGCGGCCCCAGAGTGGGTCCCGTACATAAAATCTCGGCTTGGAGGCTTTGAACGCAGATTTCACGAGCGCTCACCCGGCTCCCGTGTGGGTGTTGACGTGAACTCTCAGACGGGGCCGCGTTCCCGGGGAGAGTGTGGTGTGTGTGAGCAGATGTGCAGCTCGTGTGCTGTCAGTCTAGGTGGCGGGAGGGACGCCCCTTGGAAGACTGCACGTGAGGCTTCCCTAGGACGGGTATGAAGTGTGGTCTGAGGTCTGCGATGGCCACGGTGGGTCAGGGGTCAGCACCCCTGGTCAGTGGGTGGCACCCACCCCCTGTCCCTGCAGAGACGGTGGTGGGCATGGCCCTCACCCCCGCAGGGTCCTGGAGGGGGCCCAGTCTAGGTTGGAAGGAAAAGCAGGCTGCCCTGGAGCTTGCTGGCGGGCAGACGTCCGGTCCCTGGATGGAGGCGGTGGTCACTCTGGGCCCTGGGGTTAGCTGCCATAGGGGTGCTGGGTGGTCAGGGGAGGGGAGATGGCTTGGTGATTTATTGAGGGGCCCATGCACCCCAAGGGCAGTGAGACCACAGGCCCTGTGGCCAGGTCGGCGGGTGTGGGGGAGCCCTGGGACCCTGGGGGAACACATAGGCCCAGCAGCTGGGGTTGGGAGGTCTCAGGACAGGGAAGGGCCAGGACCCGCAGACTGTGGCGGAGGCTGTGCGTCTTGCCCTGCTGGGTACCCTGCCTGAGCCTTGGTCTCTCCTTTACCCCATAAGAGGCCTCCCGTGGAGGCAGGGCTTCGCTGGGGGGCCGGAGGAGAGCAGTGGCCCCTCCTTCCACCCGGTGGGCACCGCGGCACGGGGCCGGCTGGGCAGGGAGGGGCACTCTTTGATTGTAACAGCAGGCGAGTGATCCTGAAGGTGCGGTCATTTCAGAGCTGAGCACCTGCGCCCCCAGCCCTGCCGGGGCAGGTGTGTTGGTGTTTGCTGCCCCGGGAGGCTCTGGGTAGGGGCTGCACGTTTGCCTTCCAAGGT
This sequence comes from Helogale parvula, assembly GCA_004023845.1. Lineage (NCBI taxonomy): Eukaryota > Metazoa > Chordata > Mammalia > Carnivora > Herpestidae > Helogale > Helogale parvula. Next base: position 30,571 of record PJEM01011358.1, read on the forward strand.
GGGGCGTGTGCACCGGGCTGACTCCCTCGGGGTGTCTCTGTTGTGGTGGTATGAGGACCTGCATCCATTCTCCTCGAGGTGTTTGGTTTTCGGGGTGCGCCTTCTCTCCTGGGCCCTGACGGGGGCCCGCACCCTCCCCGGCTGTTTGCTCCCATTCTCCTTGGGGTGTTTGGTTTTCGGGGTGCGCCTTCTCTCCTGGGCCCTGACGGGGGCCCGCACCCTCCCCAGCTGTTTGCTCTGACCTCTCAAGGGGCCCGACCTCTGTTCCTGTCCCGTGGGGTCGGGCAGGGTCGTTGGGGACTCCTGTAGCCATGGCCTTACGTTGGTGGCAGCCTGTGTGAGCAGCATGCTGGCGGCTCATGTTTTTTAGCAAATTGCCTTCAAGAACCTGGTGCAGAGGAACCGCCAGGCAGAGCAGCAGGCCAGCCGGCCGCCCCCGCCCAACTCCGTCATCCACCTGCCCTTCATCATCGTCAACACCAGCAAGAAGACCGTCATCGACTGCAGCATCTCCAACGACAAGTGTGTAGTCCCAGCCCCCACCCAAGGTCACCGCTGAGCCCCGGGTCAGAGTGGAGCACGCCCGTCACTGTTAGGGAGGACGGGGGACGGACGGAGTGCGCCCACTTGTCTGCTTGTACGAATGCTGATTTGTAATCATTCAGGACAGTGTTATGGCATAATTAAGTTATAGACTCATTTCTCACCTCCCTGGTTATACATTTCTCTCTTAAAAGGAAAACGGGCTCTTGGGGAGCTCCGTAGGTTGAGTGTCTGACTCTCGATCTCGGCTCCGGTCGGGATCTTGGGGTTCGTGAGTTTGAGCCTCTTCCTCGGGCTCTGTGCTGACAGCGGGAAGCCTGTTTGGGATTCTCTCTCCCTCTCTCTCTGCTCCTCCCCTGCTTGCGCATGTGTGCTCTCTCTCCTCTCTCTCTCTATCTCCTTCTCTCAAAATAAATGGATAAACACTTTAGAAATATATAGAAGGAAAGCAGGTGGAGCCTGACAGGGTTGTTACGAGCACAGCTGTGTAAACGCGCGGACAGACACAGGGCTGACCGTGGCGGGGCTGCGGGCGGTGCGGCGGAGAGCTCCCGGCCTGCGGGGTTGGCAGGACAGCAGAGGAGAAGGGGCCCCAGGGAGGCTGGGGTGAGGGCGTCCCCGCTGGGGGCTGGGGCCACGCCTGCCCCTCCCTGTCTGGAAGACGGCAAGTGCCTCCCTTTCTGGGGGTGACCGTGTCCCCAGGTTCGAGTACCTCTTCAACTTCGACAACACGTTTGAGATCCATGATGACATCGAGGTGCTGAAGCGCATGGGGATGGCCTGCGGCCTGGAGTCCGGCAGCTGCTCCGCGCAGGACCTGAAGACGGCGAGGGGCCTGGTGCCCAAGGCACTGGAGCCCTACGTGACGGGTCAGTTGTGTCAGAGGGGCCCCGACCGGGGGGGGGGGGGGGGGGGGGGGGGGGGGGGGGGGGGGGGGGGGGGGGGGCGTGGCCTGGAGAGGGGCATGGCCTGGGGGCCCGTGGTGTTCTGTGGGCTTGCTGGTGTGGTTGACTCGAAGTGAGGATTCCATCTTCTGGGTGCAATGGGGGTCCGTCCCCCCGCCTGGCGACCCAGCACGGCCTCCTCCCCACCCAGGGGGGAGCAGCCGTTTGCCTGGTTCTCTCGCTGCCCTCCCTTCCGGGGACTCGCTACTGAGCACCCGGGCCGTGGCCACAGAGGGAAGGGGCTCTGTGGTGAGAGAGCTGTGGGGGGCTGTCCCCGGAGCTGGGCTGGCCTGGACCGCAGGGCACCTGCCGCCCCCAGGCCCCGGAGAAGTCCCCGGCACTGGCCACACGCTGCCGCGCCGACCCTGAGGCTGGTGGTCACAACTGGTCCCTCTTGGGGAGGAAGTCGCTCGGGGGTCGGCTGTCCGGCCCGCGGCCACCCGGTTGCCGTGGGAGCCTCCGTCTTGTGACCTTTGCTGCGTTTTCTTCTCTTTTCAGAGATGGCTCAGGGATCGATCGGAGGTGTGTCCGTCACGTCCGTGTCCACCTCCAACGGCACGAGGCTTTCTGCCAGGTGACCGCGGTCTGGGCGGGCGGGCCTCCGCACACGGGCCAGGCACAGCGCGCGTCCTGGGCGGGCTGCGGCCGCCGCCTCCTGGTTTCTTCCCCCTAAAACTTCGAAGTGACACGTGACCTTTGTTCTGAAGAAAGCAGCATGCAGTGAAGTGGGGTCCAAACCCGAGCCTCCCGGGGCCAGGGTATCTCTTGCTCCAGGTTTCCTGTCACTGCTGAGCACACTTGGGGTCACAGCGTGCGTAGAATTGTGTTCCCTGCTTGCTTCAGTTTATCGTGTACCATGCGTATTTTGTGTGTGTCACTAAAGGGGCTTTATTATTTCCACCAGTGGGTATTGGTGTTGGACCCAGCCGTCCCAGAGAGCAGAAGTGTGTTGTTTCTGGGTGTTTAGCTCCGGTTCTTATTAACTTTCATGTTGTATTATGTTACCCATAACACGTATTAATGTATACCAGTTCTACCTAATAATAAATGTTTAGTTTCTTAAAATATACGATAGAGGAGCCGCCTGTAGGTTCAGCTGAAAAAGGCCAGTGCGGCGGCCACGACCCGCAGGTTCTGCGCGCCTGTGCTGTAGGACGTGCTGGCGTGGGGCCTCGCTCAAGCTGTTGGCGGGGCCTGGCCCGGGCCAGGTCAGGGGGGGTCAGCTCCCTCCCTCTGCGTGTGTGCGCGTGCGTGTGTGTGTGTGCGCGTGTGCGTGTGCGCGTGTGCATGTGTGTATAGAGGTCAGTCTGTGTGACACTGATAATTAGTTGTTTCAAGAGGCTGAATTTGGGTGTTTTCTGGCCTTTCATGTTCGTGAAATTCTTTCTATTGATTGAAGTTTCAGACACTCACTTCAGCTTTTAAATGAGGGAAGCAAAGCCATTACCGTTTCAGAAGAAAAATCTTTGTGAAAAGTGGCCTAGATGTTTCGTGAAGGCCCGTGGTTTGCCGGGCGGTTAGGTGGCACCGATGCAGGTAGGGCTGCATCGCCGAGCCTTCCTGACGTCCGCGAGGCTGGGCTCCTTTGTCCAAGGGCGAGTGACGGGCCGTCCTCGTCACACGATGCCCGTAAATCCGAACCAGCGAGGGGCACGCACATCTGCACTCTGCCTGCGTATTAGAGAAAGGCCTCGCTGGTGCCCTGGCCCTGGCCTGCGGCAGGCGTGGGCTCAGCGCCCCGGGGCCCTCGGCGGTCATCCCAAACCCAGAGTGCAGCGCGGCCACCGTCCTTCACGGCCCGGCCCCCGTGTCCCATGCTGTTGAGGCAGCTGCAGGCCTGCCGTCTGGTGGCGGCCGGGGGACCGACCCTGAGCCCCGCATGCTGTCCGGAGGTGACTGGCCGGAGTCCAGGGGGTCTCTGTGCGGCTCTGCAGTGCGAGCTGATGTCCTTTAGCGTCTGATGTCTCTTAGAATACTGTTCGTCGCCACTAGACCCAAATACTAAGGAAGCACAGTGACTTTTGACAAGTGTCTGAATAGGTCACACGTCACGTGTCTGTCACCTTCTGGTGCCCCAGGACCATTTCTGCCACCTCGTGTCTGACCCACTGTGTGCCAGGTGCCGGGGGCCACTTAAACTCAGAGGTCTTTCCTCAGGACCCCAGTTTTTAAAATCTCTCTGTTCCAGTCTAGGGTCTGGCCTGAGGCACCGGTGCCATTTGGGGCCAGACGACTGACATGCGTGCTGCCTGGTGTGTTGTGACGCGTCTGGTGGCACCCTCGGGCTCAGATGCCAGCAGCCATCCCCCCATCCCCTCCTCTGACAGCCAGGGATGATTAGATGTCCCCTGCCGAGACTCCCAGGGCCCAGTGCCTGTTGTAGACGAGCTTCAGACACACATCTGAGCAGCCCCGCTTCCCTCCAGCACCCAGCCCTGTGGCTCCGCCTCCCCGCGCCCCTGCTCTTGGCCCCGCTGGCCTTTGGCAAGTGCCCTTTCATGCGGTGGTAGAAGGCGGGGTCCTGGGGGCTCTTCCTGGAAGGTCGTGTTGCAGAGCATCTGTGTGAGACTTGTGTGTTACGGCCCCACTTCCGGGCTCTGCACGGTGCCAGGGGGAGGAGTGTGGGCCTGGGGTGTTCTTTACACACACGCGCACACACACACGTGCACACGCATACCATCGCAAGGCAGTGGGCCTGCGCACACCACGCATGCATATACAACAATGTACGTGTATACACACGCGGGCACACACGCAGCCACACGCGTGCACACATGTGCAGGTGCACTTCCACACACGCACGTATACAGCCATGCACCACACACGCGCACACACACCACACATGCGCACGCACAGCCGCACGACCACACACGCGCGCACACGTGCACACACGTACACACAGCCACATGCGCACGCACAGCCGTACAACCACACGCACACACACACCACACATGCGCACGCGCAGCCGCACGACCACACACGCGCACACACGACTCGCTGGGCACCCCTGCGCTGCCGTCGGGAGGGCCTTGCTTTGAGAGCCCCCGGTCCTTGCTGGGGGCCCTTTCTCCTCACCTGTTCTCTCCTCCCCTCGGAGGTCAGGAGGCCGCAGGCAAGGTCCTGGAAGAAGGATCTGGGGTTTCCGGTGTGAGCCCGGCGGGGTTTTGTTTGCAGTGTGATAACCAGCATCGCGGCCTGGCCGGCGCTGCGGTGTGAGTGGAGTGTGGCGAGGAGGGGCGGGGGGTGCGGGCGCGGGGGCTGCCGCTGACTGGCCCGCTCCCTCGTCCCCGCAGCGACCTGACCAACGGTGCGGACGGCGTGCTGGCCACGAGCTCCAGCGGGTCCCAGTACAGCGGCTCCCGGGTGGAGACCCCCGTGTCCTACGTCGGGGAGGACGAGGAGGAGGACGACGACTTCAACGAGGACGAGGAGGAGGGCTGACGCCCGCGGCGGAGGGACCGCTTTCGGCCTGGGCTGCGCTCCGCGGCGGCCCCTCCCGGGAAGACGCCTGGGCGAGCGGCGGGGTGCGTCCCACGGGGGCTGAGGGCGCTGGCCGCGACGCAGGGCCTTTCTCCGCCGTGCAGGATCTTGTTTGCGTTGTCTGTCTGTAGCTCAGAGTTCACTTTGCCCCTTGGTTCTTGCTGAGTGTGCCTCCTCCCGCGGCCCGCTGGCGGCTGGGGACGGCGCCGGCCGCGCCCTGCTCCTCACCGTTGGGCCGCAAATTGTTTTGGGACTTTACGTTCCCTTAAATTATATTGACTGTGTGACTCCATCAAGTTCATTTTTCCCCCTCTATGTTGCAGCAGATTGCGAAGTTCTTTGTTTTTGTTTTGTTGGTGAAAGTTCACTGCCGTGCTGGTGCAGCTACGAAGACCGGAGGGCTTGGCGCGGCGCGCGGCGTGCGGGGAGCCCGCCTGATTTCTCACAGGCGGCGTCTGCAGACTCTGCTACATCATTGTTTACACACCTACACGTCTGTCGTCTAAAGGCGCAAACGGAAACAAACGCCGTGTTTGTTTCATGAGCATCTTCCTGTAACCTTCGATAAAGTTGACATTAAATATAGAGAATGTTCTAACAGTTTTTTAACTCAAAATTTGTCAATCATTTTTAATAGTTCTTTTTTTATAAAAAGAAATGGAATTTCAGGACAGGCAGTAGTCCCTTTTAAAATTTATTCACAGAGAACCATTAACCGCACAGTTGCTGTTAGCTGCCTGTTCCGCACCAATAGTCTTTTTATTGAAACACAAATAAACTTTTCTGTAATATTTTATGGGATATAAAGAGACTTTAATTGTTGAACTTGTTTCACTCGGCACTGTTAGTTTTTATTAATAAAACGCGCATGGCATTTTAAACCAGCTCTGAGTTCTTCTAATTCACGATTACCGTGCGGAAGCCTCCGTGCGCGTCCCGCTTCGAGCCGAGCGAGGACCGTCACCGGGCTGTGTGCCGAGCGCCCTCGCCCTCCCGCGGCTTCGGAGCTGCGGCCGCTTCTGGGCTGCTGAGCTGAAAGGACTTCTTACCCGGCCGACGTGAACCGGCAGAGAAGGCCCACCGGCGGCGTGAAGCCCTAGGCCTTGGCAGGGAGCGCCCGGCCTCTCTTGCCAGCCGTGACTTCCCTCAGCTGCCTCGAGGGCCCCGGGCCACTGAGTTCTGGTGCCCTTTGCCTGCTGTGTGCGAGCGGGACCCCCAGATGACGTGCGGGGTGCTTGTGTGGCTGTGTGGGGCACTGGGGTGGGCGTGGGGCCGCTCCGGGGCAGCAGGCTTGTTGGGCCACAAGGCCCCAGGCTTCTCCAGAGGGGCTGGCGGAGGCGGAGGCGTGTGCCTGGCAACCACGACGCCCTGGCTCCCTGTGGGGTCTGCGCCGCCCCACACGCCTCCTGCCCACCACCCCTCCTTGCCTGCCGGAGCTGTGGCACTCCAACAGAGTCTGGTTTCCCTGACTTGGGATTGAAACTTTAAGAAGAGAATTCTTAAAGAGAAAGTGACTTTTGTGTTAATTTTCCCCTTGTCAGGAAAGACATGACTGCTGTATGTAGAAGAAGCAAGACTTTAATGTGCTTTTTTTGTACAGCGTAGGAATCGTGTCTTCAAAAGCAAGCCTTCCCGTCGTCTGTCCTTGTGGGGTGTGTTTCTGCTGACGTGGGTGCCGGGAGGTCACGGGGTCGGGAAAGTTGAGGCGCAGTGAGGAGAGAGAAGTCCGCCCAGGGCAAGTTGTGGGGGCTTGTTCGTGGGTAACTGCTGCCTCGGGGTCGCCACGTCGGCCCGGTGTTTTGGTCCTTGCTGCCAGGACCGTCTGTCGATGAGGTGCAGCGGGGATTTAGCCAGGAGCCGTTGGCTCTGGTGCCGTCGGGCGTCCAGGTGGCAGCCTGCGCTCGGGGTGCGGCTCTGGTGCTCGGCGGCCGGGCGCCCCGCTCTCTACTGCTGGATTTTGAGCTTGAACTCCACCTTCCCCTCGTAGGGGTCATGGGGGTTGTCGAACGTCACGTGGTCGGCCAGGACCTTGCATACGATGAGGACTTCCGTGTTTCTGGGGACGTTGAGAAGTTTCGCAGCGACCAGAGGGTTGCTGTAGTGGGGCTGGAGCCGTGTGGGGAGACGGGAGGAGGCAAGAGTTAGAAAGGGCGGCAGACGCTTGGGCAGGCTGCTCAGAGGCGGCGTCCCCTACCCCATTGGAGCACGACCACCTTGCACGCTCCACTGCCCGTCAGAACTCCCGGGGACAGAGCGCTCTCTCCACACAGGAATGGGGAGAGTTGGTCTGAGGGGTGAGACAACAGGAGTGACAAATACAACCCCAATCATACTTGATGAAAGTATAAAAATAAAACAGGAGAAATTAAGAGATTTGGAGGAAGTGCTTCAAAGTGGACATGTGGCTGCCCTACGGGATCTGGGAAACGCTCGGAAAGTTCAGGACTAGGTTTGATGTGTTGCCTGAGAGCCGCCTGTTCCCAGCAGTTACAGGCGTGGGTCTGGGAGACGGCAGGGGGCTGCGCGTCGGGTCGGGCTGGGTCAGCCTGGTTCGCAGCGCAGCTGACTGCCGACGCCGTCCTTGCGCCGGGCGTGTCGCCGACTTCAAGACGGCTCTGGCGCACACCTACCTGCGCTTTGCTCCCGTAGTAAGGGAAGTAGTGGAGGCTGAAGGTGCCGTTGGGCGGGTAGTATTCCACCTGCAGGGGCCGGGCGTCCTTGTGCTGGTCCTGGGGGCAGAGAGGCCACCGCCCAGGTGAGGCAGGAGCTGGGTGCGCGCCCGCGTCTCCGGGCCTCTGTGTGTGTGTGCGTGCACGCGGTTAGCCTGAACCAGCTCTGATTTTTAGGAGCTCACCAGGGCTGTAACTCCTTAGTTTGCCAAACCTTTGGTGACCTATCGAATTTCCCTTTTTAGCGTTTTAAGTCATTGTAGGATAACAAAGATGGATAAAGCGAAGAGTGCTTGTCTGTCCGTATGTGAATGAAAACCGAGAAGGCTGGACCGGCCGGTTTGCCACAACTGGCCAGAAGTTTGCGTGACGTTCTGGGGTCAGCACTGCTTCCTGGCTGGGGTTGGTGTCTGGGCGTCAGAGTGCGAATTGCCTGGCGGGTGGATGGATGTTGTCAGATAGAAGCTCAGGTCGGCCTACGCGTGTGGTCCAGTGACCGCAGGAGGGCACAGAGCGAGCCAGGGGCCCGCCCCCAGGAGCCAGGGGCGACGGGGGGGGGGGGGGCGCCTCCTGTCACGGCCGCCAGGGAAACGAGTTTTAGGAAATATTTGGGGGAACAGACGCAGTTTTTCTGTGTCGTGCTTAAAAACTAGTTTTGCAGAGCGCTGGGGGCCCTCAGTCAGTTACGGGTCTGACTCTCGGCTTTGGCTCAGGTCGTGATCTCACAGTTTGTGAGTTTGGGCCCCATGTTGGGCTCTGTGGTGACAGCACGGAACCTGCTTGGGATTCTCTCTGCCCCTCTCCTGCGCATTCGTTTGCTCTCTCTAAAAAAAAAAATAGGTAAATAAACAAAAAGAATTTGAAAAAATGGTTTTGAGGAAAACTGGAGTAAATTAAAGCTCACTTGTAGGAGCAGAACACGTGTGCTGTGGGCCTCCTGGCATGCGGGTAAGTAAACCAGTAGCAGAAAAAGTGTCAAGAAGTACTTTGGCTGTTCTAAATGGCCACCAAAGACTTTGAAGCGTGTTAGTAAGCGTTCTAGATGGTTCTCTGAGCAGAACAGTAACAAAGATACACTGTTTTTCTTACTCGAGTTTTGTGCCCTGTAATAAAGCTGCTTTTGGGGCGCCCGGGGGGCTCAGTCAGTTAAGCCGCCGACTTCAGCTCAGGTCATGATCTCACGGTTCGTGGGTTCGAGCCCCGCATCAGGCTCTATGCTGACAGCTCGGAGCCTGGAGCGTGCGTCGGATTCTGTGTCTCCCTCTCTCTCTGCCCCTCCCCTGCTCGTGCTGTCCTCTCTCTCTCAAAAATAAATTTAAAAAACATTAAAAACATTTAAAAAAATAATAAAACTGCTTTAAGTGATGGGTCCTGATGGTTCTCGGGACTGCGGGTCCGCCGGGGTGGCGGGGGATGGGGGGCAGGGCTGGCGACTGAGAAGCGCCGGGGGAGCAGAGCGGCTGCAGCGCCCGTGGGCGCGCACTCACCAGGAAGGTGCAGTCCACCCTGGGCGCCGTGCTGTTGCTGGGCAGGAACTTGACGATCTGGAAGGGAGGGGCGTTCCTGTAGCCTTCCCGCTGGCTGGGTGTGTGGACCTGTGTGGCCTGGGGCTCCGGCCGCACCGCCCTGACCGCCGGGCTCCGGGGCCGCCTGCAGTGCCCGAGCCGCCCCCTGGCGCTCCTTGGGGCCCCGCCCCCCCGCATTTTCTTGGCTGCTCCCGCGCCCCCCGTGTGTGCCTCCTTGTGCCCGGCGCCCAGGGCGGTTCGGCCCTCCCCACACGCCGTTCCCCTGTCAGGCGGGGACCCAGGAGCCTGTGCAGTGCACACACGTGTGGCTTCCCCGTCCCTTGTGGCCACACGCATCGGCCAGTATGGAACACACACCCCAGCGCTTTCGTCCTCCGTGGCCCCCAGTGGGGTGGCACGCTGCCCTGCACCTCGAGGCGGGATGGACCGCGCCCTCCTGCGGTTTGCTCACACTGGCCTGCTCAGCCTCCCTCGCCCCTGGCAGAGGGTCCCTGGCCCAGGTTGAAAGCCTCTGCTCTGGGTGGGCCCTGGGTGCCTGCCCAGCACCTGTATGTGGCCCGCGGCCGTCGAACTGTTGCGCACACGTGGCCGCCCCGAGCAGCCCCAGCTCCGCCGCCCAGGTCAGGGTGCTGCAGGGTGCGAGGCTGGCGCTTGTTTTCAGCCTGTGTCGGGGGAAGGTCGGCTCCTGAGCCAACAGGGCAGGGGCACGCTGAGCACAGGGGCGGTGGCAGGGGGCAGGCAGGGCCGCCGGGGACGTGTGAGGCCAGACACCCGGCCTCCGTGCCACGGCCATCTCCACAGGGGCCCTCGGGACTCACCCTGTTCATTTTAATCACGAAGCACGGCCTTCCTTCCGCGAAGCCGAAGTTAGGGTCCGCCAGGCCGGAGCAGTTTTGCAGCATGTCCGCTGTGAACTTGCAGGAGAACTTGGTGTGGTTCGGGGCCGCGAAGCTCTCCTGGAAGAAGTACTTTTCGGAGGTGCAGTTGATGCTGTCCTGCTGGGACTCCGGCGAGTAGCCTGCGGGGACACGCACGCTGGGCGGGGTGGCACAGCCCACCCCTTGGGGACAGCCTCGGACGCACGCGGAACGCTCTGGGCGCCCGGTAGACCTCACCTGCCAGGAAGCCATGCAGGGCGCGCACGAGGCCCACCCAGGTCCTGTTGTCGGAGACGTTGTAGGAAATGTCCAGGCCCTTGTCCCCGTAGACGTCTGGCCTCAAGGTCACCCCTGGGGAGAGTAGGACACACGGAACTCAGTTACCCCCTGGCGGCCACGCGTGGGGCGCTACGGCCCAGCTGGGCCCGGGTCCTCAGGGGCCCCTGTGCGAGGGGACTGTGTTCACGTGTCCCCCACAACAGGGGCGCCCCAGGGGCCTGCCCGGCTCTTCTGGCCAGAACCACAACTCGGTGAAGTTGGATTCACACTTGAAAAATCTTCACTGCTTTGGATTGACAGCGACCCAGCCGCGTGTTAATTGCACAAGAAGTCAGGATGCACACAGGTGGGAAGTGGGGACCGCTGCCCGTGGGGGGGCGTCCTCGCCCTGTGAGCCCAAGACCACAGCCCCGTGTGCGCCGTAAATTGGGTGAGTGGGATCCCACCCCCCGGGTTCCTCTTCCCTTTTTCTGTGTCCCGATGCCCATTGTAAGCGCGTGGTTATCAAACTGCCCACATATCCTGCTTCGTGTGTGCCTGTGTGAATGTCCCCAGTTCACCAAGCGGGCACCCGCTGGGCGTGGGGACTCCTAAATACGTGAGCTGGTGTTCCATCCTGCACTGTGGACGTAACGTCTGTGCGCGGTCCGGGGAGGATCTGACCCAGGAGAGCGTGGGCATGCGCGCCAGCGTCCGCTCTGCCCCCGCCCTCCGCCTGTCCGTCCCCTTCCGTGGTGGCCGTGCCCCACCCCACCCCTCAGCTCTGGGCAGATGACATTCCGGCTGAACCTCAGGTCTGTCGCGCCTGGCGCTCTGTTCTGCAGCCACGATGGGCCTGTTGGTCGGCTCTAACGGTGACACCCGGTAGAGCACCCTGGGGGTGTGACGCCCTGGGAAGGGCTGCCCCGAGACCCGCGGGCGGAGGGGCCCGAGGAAGCACCCCCGGCCCGGCTCTCTCACCGGGGTGTCCCTTTCCGCCGTGGGAGGTGTAAGGACGCCCCCTCCCCACGGGTGACGCGCTCTCTGGAGCTGGGTGCTGGCCGTGCGGTGTTTGCTTCACGTCTTCCCCCTTCGCCCCCGCCCTTGTCTGGTCGGCGCGGGCAGCGGGCCAGGCCACAGGGCCTCCGGACAGTGGGGGCCCGGCCTTCCCCGCACGGCCGGAGACGCGCTGCTCTCAGAGAGAAGCGTGTTCTGAACGGAGCCCGCGTTTGGGACGTGCCAACAGGGGAGGGCTCGGCACGGAGGCGCGTCCTTCCCCCCGGGCCTCGGTCCGGCCTCCCTGCGTCCGGGCCTCTGGCCGCATCTGCAGGGAGTGCTGTGAACACGGTCCCTGTAACAGATCTGTTCGAATAATTAAAACTACAGCCCAGGTCTGACTATAACCTGGGGCCTCCACCTTCTAAAGAAGCTGAGGGACTATCCAGACCTGGGGGGTGTCCCCCTCAGAGCCCTGGGTCCCCTGGCAGGGGTGGGAGGTGTCCCCCTCAGAGCCCTGGGCCCGAGTGTGAGTGGCCCGTCCAGCGGCCTCTCTGGGCTCTGTTCCTGAGGGTTCGTGCTCTGAGCCCGGGACTCCAGGACTGCATGGCCCCGACACGCCAGGCCTGGGGTCCAGGCACGGGTCCCCTTACCTGGTGACTTTAGCTGGTCTTGGTAGTCGGGCGTGTACGGGTCAAGCGTGCACATCAGTGTGTAAATGCACAGGGCAAAGAGTCCCGTCATCACCACGTAGAAGGCCACGTAGTAGAGGCTGATCCACACTGCGGGGGAGGGGCAGGGCCGCCTGAGCACCTCGGGGCACGACTCCGTGCGTTCACACACAGCGCTGCACAGGCATCACGTCTGTCAAGTTCCAGAATGTTCTTCTCACCCAAGAGGTGCTCCGTGCCCCTTAACAGTCTTTAAAAGTCATAATTTTGGGGTGCCTGGGTGGCTCAATAGGTTAAGCATCCAACTCTTGTTTTCAGCTCAGGTCATGACCTCACAGTCAGTGAGTTCAAGCCCCGCATTGGGCTCTGTGCTGACAGCTCAGAGCCTGGAGCCTGCTTCGGATTCTGTTCTCTCTCTCTCTCTCTCTCTCTCTCTCTCTCTCTCTCTCTCTCCCCCCCTCTCCCCCTCTCCTTCCCCTGCTCATGCTCTGTGTCTCTCTCCCAAAAATAAATAAACATTAAAACAATTCTTTTAAATGAAATTAAAAATAAAAAAACCATAAGTTTTGGGAGCATAGCTTTAAATATGCTGTTTTCAGGTCTATGGCTGATTGCGGCCAACTCTCAGATGAACCCACTTTGTCAGAGGGGTTGGGAGCCAGAACGGGCCTTTGGGGTCATCTGGTGAGGGACATGCAGTCTCCCGGACAGGGCCTGGGTCTTGGGCACCTGGACCCTGACAGCATCAGCGTCCCCGTCCCCGTGGGCACCCCCCCCAGTCCCGCTCAGTGTCCCCGTCCCCATGGGCACACACCCCCAGCCCCGCTCAGTGTCCCCGTCCCCATGGGCACACACCCCCAGCCCCGCTCAGTGTCCCTGTCCCCGCGGGCACCCCCCAGCCCCGCTCAGTGTCCCCGTGGGCACCCCCCCTCCGCCCCGCTCAGCGTCCCCGTCCCCGCGGGCACACACCCCACCGCGACAGTGTTCCGTCCCCACGGGCACCCCCCGCCCCGCTCAGCGTCCCCGTCCCCGCGGGCACACACCCCACCGCGACAGCGTCCGGCCCAGCATCTGCCCCGTGTCCGGGTTCCAGCAGTAACGCTGGAACTCCTCCATCCGCTGGCTGCATGACTTCTTCTCCTGCAGCGCTGCCATCGCCCCTGCAGAACGGGGTGCTCCCCACACCTGGCCCGAGGGGAGAGGGCGGCCTGTGGGTTTATAGTCTCCTCCCCTGAAGGTCAAGGCTCCGAGGGCGGTGTTATCACGCCTTCCTATCCAAACACAGTGCTATCAGAAGCCTCCCCACCTTGCCTCTCCTCCTCGCAGAATGCCCTTGGCCGTGTCCTTGTCTGCTCTGGCCCCTGACTTCTTGCTGAAATGCAGATTCTGGTCCAGTGGGGGCTCCTGGCGGGCTGTGCTGATGGCATTAGTGTCACAGCGATGTCCAGGGTCCAGGGCACGTGTCACCGGACAGCATGTTTGAATCACTGAGGCTGCCGCAGGCATGCCTGCTGCCTGTCCCAGTGCCGAGTTCCCGAGTGAGCTGACCTGCCGGGTGCCCCAACCGCCTGGACAGCTGCAGGTCCCCGACCACCTGACGCAGGACCAGACGCAAGAGACCTTGGCAGTTTGAGTAGCAGGGGCCGTGATGTGCTCACTGGGGTGCCTGTCTCCGCAGTGAGATGAATGTGCCACGGAAGTCCCTTTGCAAATATTTAAGTCAAAGCCTGATTTAAATAGTAGGCATCGTACCTGAGGACTTAGGATTTCATTTGCTGTCCCCTCTAGGTTTTTCCTCTGAGGGGACATGGGTAGCCAGATTTGAAGCTTTCTTTTGGAAGAAGAATAATGAAAAGTCAGTTGTTCTGACTGACTTTCTTTAGGACGATTTAGAGTTTGTTAGCAAAATAAGCCCCCTAAGATTCAAATGGAATTTTAGCTTGGACTCATAGTTTTTTAATGGACCAAATCTGTGTGTCTTTCGTAACACTGTTCTCATTCACAGCTTTAGGATTTTAGGTCAGTAAGACCCAGTGGCATCAGGCTGCTAATTGCCCACAGCCTGTGGGCCTGGGACCCCAGCCGCTGAGGCCTGAGGATACAGAGCAGCGTCTGTTGCCCGCAGAATAAATGCCACCCTTGTCTGGGATCACCGGGTAGATGTGTCCTTGAAGTGAGCAGCATGGGAATCCTTTCTAGAAGTCACTGAAAGAAATCTTCCACATTTAGTCTCCGGGAACGTGGAAGTGTGCGCTGCGCGGACACACGTTATCAGAGTGCGTGCCGGGTGTGCGCTCCTGGGGAGCAGGGCAGGGGACTCGCTCTGAGGATGCACGACAGATGCCCCCTGAAGAGTGGGCTCCAGACAACGTGGGGAGCCCAGACTTCTCCCCCACTGGGAGAACTGAGGCACAGCCCACCGCCTTCTCCTGGAGTGGAGTCCAAAGAAGCCAGTGAAAACCGACGGATTAAATAATAGGAAAATGTCCAGGTTTCAACTGATAATCATGCCTCTTGATTAAGAACCAGGAGGATTTCAAAATGAATTCAAACAAGGCCATCAAAAGGTGCCAAGATCCAGGTGACAAGGATGTTGGAATCAGAGATTTTAAGGCAGTTGTGGTAGAAATGCTTGAGTGAGCAATTATAAACATGGATGAAACAAACGAAAAAAATAGAAAGTCTCAACAAAAAGAAAGTTTAAGAAATAGAAGATACAAAGAAGAACCAATGGAGATATTATAAAAAATACAGTAAAGACTATAAAAAGTTCAACGAATGGATTCAGCTGCGTCAGGGAAGGGACAGAGGAAAGAATCTGTGACATGGAAGGAAGGATCTGATCTGAACTGTAGAAAGAAAAAGATGGTACCTCAGGGACCTGGGGACTAATGGAGATGTGACATCGTGGGATCAGAGTTCCGGAAGGAGAGAAGAAAGAGGGCAGGGCTGAAAACCCCCAAACTTGGCAAAAGAAGTCAAGAAGTCAAATGAAACCCAAACTGGATACCTCTCCCCAGATCCACATACATCATCACTAAACTTCTGAAAACTGAAAACACACACGTACAATGAAAATCAAGAAAGTAGCCGGAGAAAAACCGTTTGGGTTACAGATTATCCTCAGAAACCAGCGATCAGAAGGAGGCTGCAGAATGTATTTAAATACTGAAAGCAGATCCTGAATCCAGCACAGGAATGAGGGAGCCCCAAGATTCTCAAACGAAGGGAAGAGAAAGGAAGATAATTTTCAGCAGCAGACTTACCATTAAAGGACGGCTAAAGGAAGTTCTCAAAACAGAAGGACAATGTTAAAAGAAGGAGTATTGGAGCCTTAGGAAAGATGAAATACAGCAAAGCAAAATATGGGTAAACATTGTAAGCTCTCCTTTTCTTCATGAATTTTCTTTTCTCTCTTTTTATAGTTTATTCATTTTGAAAGAGAGCATATGCATGCATGAGTGAGAGAGGGGCAGAAGAGTTCGAAGCAAGCCCTGCACTGTCAGCGCAGGGACCAGTGCGGGGCCCGGATGCACGAACTGTGAGATCATGAAACCAGGTGCCAGACGCTTAACCATCTGAGCCCCTCAACTTGAATTTTCTAACTTATGTTTGATGGTTGAAAAGAAAAACCATAACGTTGCCTGATGTTGTTCTAAATGTATGTAGATGAAATAATTAAGGTAATTGTATTATCAACAGAAAAGGATAAAAGGATGTGATCTTTCTGCACTTCACTTGAACTGCTAAAATGACAGCAGTAGAATATGATAAATTATGTGTATATGATACTAACAGAAAGCAATAAAAATATGTATAAAGAAATACACTTAAAAATACTACAGATAAATCAAAATTGAATTCTAAAAATTTTTCAAAGTAACCCACAGGAAAAGTGGCAGACCTCATCAACAATTACATTAAATGTAAATGCTATAA
This sequence comes from Helogale parvula, assembly GCA_004023845.1. Lineage (NCBI taxonomy): Eukaryota > Metazoa > Chordata > Mammalia > Carnivora > Herpestidae > Helogale > Helogale parvula. The sequence continues at coordinate 46,475 of PJEM01011358.1, forward strand.
ATACATGAATAAAAAAAAAACCCCAGAGACTGACAAAATAGATTTAAAAATGGACCCAAATATAGGCTGTCTACAAGAAACTTATCTCAAATAGAATGATATAGGCAGGTTGAATGGAAAAGAATGGGAAAAGATATATCATGCAAACAAATACTAATCAAATGAAGCAGGTGTAGTTATTATTAATATTATATAAGCTTCAGAGCAGAGAAAATTATAAGAGACATTATATGATAATAAAGGGTCAACCATCAAGAAGATATAGCAATCCTAAATGTGTATGCACGAAACAAAAGAGTTGCAAAATATGTAAAGCAAACTAATAAAACTGTCTTCAACACTTCTACCTCAATAATTGATAGAATAGCTGAATAGAAAATCAGCATGGAAATAGAAGAATTCAACAATATTGTCAATCAACAGGATGCCATTGACATTTGTAGAATACCCCACCCAAGCAGAATACACTTTTTTAAGTGATCTTGAATAGACCATATCCTGGGCCATAAAATAAAGCTCCACAAATTAAAAAATTGAAACCACGCAGTTTGTCCTCCAACCATGATATGATCAAACTAGAAACTAATAACACAAAGATATCAGGAAAATCTTCAAACATGTAAAAATTAAATCATTTCAAAGAATTCCCAAGTCAAAAGGAAGTCCTAAGGGAATTAAAAAATCGTAGGACTGATGAAAACAAAAACAGAATATCAAAATTCATGGGAGGCAGCTAACGCAATGTTAAAAGGAGAATTTAGGGGCACCTGGGTGGCTCAGTCAGTTAAGCATCCGACTCTTGCTTTCAGCTCAGGCCATGGTTTCATGGTGGTTCACGGGTTCAAGCACCATGGTGAGCTCCATGCTGACAGCACAGAGCCTGCTGGGGAGTCTCTCCCTTTCTCTCTGCTCCTCCCCCACTCAGGCTGTCTCTGTCTCTCTCAAAAATAAATAAGTAAACTTTAAAAAAGAATTTATAGTTCTAAATGCATGGTATCAGAAAATAGAGTCTTAAATTAATAATCTAAGTTTCCACTTGGAAAATTTATAAAAAGGGATGGGAAGCAAGCAGAAGGAAGAAATAAAAGCTAAGAGCAGGAATCAATGAAATTAAATGCAAAAGCAGAAGGAAAAATCAGTGAAAGAGCCGGTTCTCTGAAAAGTCAATAAAATTGACAAACCTATAGCAAGAGAATAGACATAAATAACCAAACTAAGGATGAAATGAGATATTACTACAGACCCTTCAGACATAAAGAGGCAACACCACACACAGCTTTACACACGTAACTTGACAGCTTAGATGAACTTGGCTACTCCCTCAAAAAACAGAACCTGTCCACCTTGAAATACAGATTTTGAATTGCCCTGTAACTATTAAGGAAATTGAATTTATAATGTAAGGTCTCCCAACAACAGCAACAACAACAAAAACCCTTCAGGCCCTGACGGCTTCCCTGGAGAATTCTACCAAACATGTAATGTGCACGAATTGTGTCCTGTGCCCTTTGGAAAACAGAAGGGAACTTCCCACCTGATTTATGAGGCCAGCACACCTTCACCAAATCAAAGCACAAAAAACAAGCAACTACAGACCAAATCCCTCACAAATATAGACGCCAAGTTCCTTACCCAAGTATCGGCAAGTTAAATCCAACAATGTATAAAAAGCATTAAACCCCATGACCAAGGGGGATATATGCTAGGAATGCAGAGCTGATTCGATATTAAAAAATCGATCAATAGAACGCCCCACATTAACAAGCTAAAGAAGAAAACTTGTGTGATCATATCAGCTGATGCAGAGAAAGCACTTGACAAAATACAACATTCATTTATGATAAAAATTCTCAGCAGTCTAGGAATAGACAGAAACTTTATTAAAAGCATTGATGGAATCTCTAAGCCGACATCCAATCTAGCGGTGAAGGGCTGGTGTCTAGCGGGGACTTCTGTGCTCACTTCTTTGCGTCAGCCGTGTGCTGGGCGTTCCAGCTAGTGGACTAAGCAAGAAAAGAAAAGGCGTATGCACTAGAAGGGAGGAAATAAATGTCCCTATTTCAGACAACAGGATTATATATGTAGAAAATGCCAAAGACTCTGAAAAGAGTCTAGAATAAGTGAGTTTAGCAAGGCAAAGTGTGCAAGATTAATACTCCCCCCCAATCAACTGTATTTCATTTACTAGCAATGAACACATGGGTAGGTACCAAATTAAAACTATACTACGATTGGCATTTGCTTGAAATAAACAGGAATATTTAGGTGTTAATCCAACAGAAACGCAGGGAACTTGTGTGCTCAAATATACACAAAGGTGAGGGAAGACAGATTATGTTCAGAGGTCGGGAGACTCGGTGTAGCAAAGATGCCCGTTCTCCCCAACTGATATGCAAGTGTAATTCCTATCAAGGTCCGAGCTAGATTTTTTTGTGTAGATATAGACAAGACTATTGTAAGACTAATAGAGAAAGGCAAAGGACGTGGAATATTTTCTTCCATATTTTAAATACTTAGTTTTAAAATATGGTTTTTGAAAAATATTTTTGGAAAAGAATTAAGTTGACAACTCCGATTACTCGATTCGAAGCTTATCATCTGCCCTGCGTGTCACGTACGGTAACGGAGAGGCCGGTGCTGGAGCAGAGCAGACCACGCTAGCGTGCCCACCGGGTCCCCGAGCGGCTCCGAGAGACGCACAATTGTGGGCCCTCACCAGGCCGCTGACGCAGAGTCTGTTTTGGCAAAGTCTCCGGGCGATTGGTGTGCCAGGCACCACTGGGAAGTGTGGACTCCAAGAAGCACTGGTAAGCGGTGCTACCACAAACCCGACCACTCTCTGCTGAGCCCCGCCGGGTGGGCAGGAAAGGGTTAAGGCAAGGGAGTTTAGGGGCGCCAGGGTGGCTCAGTTGGTTGGGCGCTGACTTTGGCTCAGGTCATGATCTCACGGTTCGTGGGTTCGAGCCCCGCGTCGGGCTCTGTGCTGACAGCTAGCTCAGAGCCTGGAGCTCGCCTTGGATTCTGTGTCTGCCTCTCTCTCTGACCCTCCCGTTTTCACTGCCTCTCTCTGCCTCTCAAAAATAAATAAAAAACATTAAAAAAAAAAAAGGCAGAGGACTTTGGCTGCTCACACAAGTCCTCACTTCTGCCTCCCCTGCCTTCCACCCACACCCCTCTCCCCGACCGTCCTCTTCTCCTGGGAAGAGCGTGGGGTGGGGGTCATCCTGGCCTTGTGGGGCTCAGCATTCTGGTTCCTGCAACCCCTCACTCCCTCCCCTTTCAGCCGCCACCAGCCCCCGTTGCTTCCTCTCCTTCCCCACACATTTACCAGTACCTGCAGTACTCAGTGGGCCCGGTGTCCCCAGGTGTCCCCCAGGTGTCCCCCGGGTGTCCTCAGATGTCCCCCCGGTGTCCCCAGATGTCCCCCAGGTGTCCCCAGATGTCCCCCACGTGTCGCCCTGGTGTCCCCAGATGTCCCCCAGGTGTCCCCCGGGTGTCCCCAGGTGTCCCCAGATGTCCCCCAGGTGTCCCCCACGTGTCCCCCAGGTGTCCCCAGATGTCTACCAGTGTGTCCCCCGGGCCTGTTCTCCAGCCGTGTCCCATATGTCCCCCAGGTGTGTGCCCCAGGCGAGCCCCTCAGTGTGCCCTGGCTGTGTCCCCCAGGTGTGCCCTCCAGGTGTGCCCCCACATGTGTGCCCGAGGTATGTGTCCCAGATGTGTCCTCCAAGTATGTCCCAGGTGTCCCCCAGATATGTGCCCCAGGGTCCCTCAGGTGTGCCCCCAGGTGTGCCCTGGCCTCTGCACTCCTCTCTCACTCCTGTCTCCAGAGGGGGCCTCAGCCCCAGATGGAGCTGGGGGTCTCCTGCTTCAGTCCTAACTTCACCTGCAGCCTCTGCAGGCATGTCTACTTGGCTGGCACAGCCCAGGGCAAGGGAGGGAGCGGACGTGGAGTGATCCCCGGGCAGGTGCCAGGGTTACTTTAGGTCTCGGAGTCAGCAGGTGGCCTGGGGGCAGGCTACTGTCCATGCCGGGGCCAGTCCCCACACGCCAGCAGTCCCCCTGCCGGCAGCCTCACCCACGGACACCCCAGGAGGCTGTTCGCCTGTGAGGCTCACTGCTTTTCTCCAGGACTTCCTGTGATCACCTGATTTTCTTCCCACTTGCTATTTTTTTAAGACAAAAATGAAATATAGTGGGAAAGCCACCGGCCATCTTTACTAAATATGGGTCTCTCCTGGGCCCCTCTGCCTTCTGCCTCTTTGCCTCCCGTCGCCGTGAGGACACAAACGAGTCCCCGTCTGCCTAGGCTGAGGGCAGCCTCCGCGACACACCTCGGGGTCTGTGGTTTGTCCTTTCCGTCGGGCCCTCCGGGGGAAGGAGCCCCGAACACGGCCCGTCTAATCCGACTGGAAGCCGCTTAGGGGATTGTCTTTTTCTGGCACCTGGTCAGTGACCCGGGTTGGGATTTGGCCAGAGCTGTGTCAGCTGGGTGCCCTGGGCTCCTCGCACGGCCTCCAGTCACCCCTGCTGTCTGGGGAGGGCAAGGGGCACGGGCCCCGGGCGGCAGGTCAGGCCCCCAAGCGCCCGAGGCAGTGGGAGGCCAGCGCCAGGATGGACTTTGGGTCCCTGGAGACCGTGGTGGCCAACTCGGCCTTCATCGCTGCCCGGGGCAGCTTCGATGGGAGCAGCAGCCCCTCGTCCCGGGACAGGAAGTACCTGGCCAAGCTCAAGCTGCCCCCGCTGTCCAAGTGCGAGGGCCTCCGGGAGAGCCTGGACCTGGCGTTCCCCAGTGTGTGCTCCGAGCAGCCCATCGGCAAGCGGCTCTTCCAGCAGTTCCTGGAGGCCGACGAGCGCCACGCGCCGGCGCTGGAGCTCTGGAGGGACATCGAGGACTACGACACCGCCGCCGCCGAGCTCCGGCCGCAGAAGGCCGGCGCCATCCTGGCCGCCTACCTGGACCCCCAGGCCAAGCTCTTCTGCGGCTTCCTGGACGAGGCGGCCGTGGCGCAGGCCCGGGCGGGGCCGGCGGGCGGCGGGGACAGGCTCTTCCGGCCCCTGCTGGAGGCCACCCTGGCGCACCTGAGCCAGGCGCCCTTCCAGGAGTTCCTGGGCAGCCTGCACTTCCAGAGGTTCCTGCAGTGGAAGTGGCTGGAGGCCCAGCCCGCGGGGGAGGACTGGTTCCTGGACTTCCGAGTCCTGGGGCGGGGCGGCTTCGGCGAGGTGTCCGCCTGCCAGATGAGGGCCACCGGCAAGCTGTACGCGTGTAAGAAGCTCAACAAGAGGAGGCTCAAGAAGAGGAAGGGGTACCAGGTGGGCAGCTGGGCCTCCCGGGACGGGCGGGAGGGCCACCCGGCGGCGTCCAGCCCGGTGCGGGGCCCTGCGCGGAGCGCCGGCCTCCCTCTGGCCCGGGCCTCGGCGTGGCTGCTCCGAGCCGCGGGCCGGCTCCCCACGCGCCCAGTTGCCGCGAGTCCTCCTCAGCGGCGGCCTGTGGGTGGTTGGCGTGGATGGCACCGTGTGGATGGCACCGTGCATCCCGCTGGCCTCCTTGTTTCCACCAACACCACAAAATACAGGAGCTGGTGTTGGAGGGAGGCCGTTGACCCTTTCCTCGGGCCGTCCGGGGCTCTTCGGGCCCTGGCTGTGGCCCGACAGCACACTGGGGGACAGCCAGAGCTGGCAGGTTGCCGTGTGGGGTCTGCTGCCCCCAGCTCGGGTCGGACTCCCCGCAGCGAGGACAGCGGAAGCCGCTCTGCAACGTGAGCTCACGTCCCGTCGCACCCGGGTCCTGCCCTTTCCCGCCGCACGGAGCAGGCACGGCTTTTTGGGGGTCAACGGCAGCTGCCAAGGGCGCCTGCCCTGGGTTTCTTGCCAGCTCCTGCTTGGGCTGAGACCACACTCCATGGCGTCTTCGGTCCTGAGTTCAGGCTCCTCGCTGAACTTAGTACCGTGTAGGACTAACCCAGGATCTGCCCTCGCAGGTGGATGCCTCCTGAAATGACAAGGATTTCTCCTTCGAAAAGGAATTCTGCTTTCCCTACCCAGCACACCTTTAAAAAACATTCTAAATGGACATTGTGAGGTTTGAAAATAAAGGGAGAAACGAGCAGTTGCGGGTGGGCGCCCAGCTGTCCGCTGTCCTGGGGCCCAGCCAGGAAGGCAGGGCTGCGGGGGGCCAGCTGGTTGGATGTAAGGAAGGACGGGAAGGAAAGCACCACAGGCAGCTGAGAATGCGCTGGATCCTCACTTGGCGTTTTCCAGGCTGGCCGTCTGAGCCCGCCCCTCCGGGAGCCTCGGGAGGCCCGAGTCCTCTGGGGCCGGGGCGACGGGCACGCGCGTCTGTCACTGGCGCTGCTTCCTGCGGTGCGGGAGCTTCAACTACGTTTGCAACTCCATTTCTGCTTCGGTTTGTGGGCCGGGGGCCCTTGTGGTGACGTCACTTTCCCGCTTAAATCGGGCACTTATGCGAGATCTTGCTTTTCAGGGCGCTATGGTGGAGAAGAAGATTCTAGCAAAGGTACACAGCAGGTTTATAGTCTCTCTGGCCTACGCATTTGAAACCAAAACTGACCTCTGTATGGTGATGACTATCATGAACGGAGGTGACATCAGGTGAGTGGGGAGCGAGGTGGGGAGGGGGCCCCGGGGCCCTGCGGGGCCGCCTCCATGCGCAGAGAACACAGTGACACTCAGGGAGAAGCCCTGAGCCCCATCCACATGCTCCACTGCCCCCGGGTTGCTGACGCTCCACGTGGCACCACGTGAATGCGGGGTCGTGGGGAGGCGGCCCGCAGCTCTCTGGTCGCTGGTGGACTTGGGGTTTGTGTGGCTGCGGGCCGGAGCTACACCGTGCCCTACCGTGCTGTGCCACAGCGTAGCACGCCACGCCATACTGGAGGACTATACTGCCTCACGCCGCACCGCACCACTCTCTACTGTCTGACGTTGTACCACGCGGTCACGCCGTGCCATACTGCGCTGCTCACTGCCACACCGCACTGTGCCTGCGACACCATCGGCTGCACTGCACTGTGCCACGCCGTCCGCCAGTCTGTTGCTCTGTACTATACGACGTGACACCAGACTGCACCACTCTCTACTGCGCCGTGCCGGGCCACGCCATGTCACACCGTATGCACCACTCTGTGTGGCACTCCCCTGCGTCACTCACGCCGCAGTATGCGACACTACGCTGCATTACACCATATGACACGCTGTTGCTCTGTACTATACCGCACCACGCCACCCTGCGCCCCACCGTGCCGTGGCACGTCCTGCACTATGTCCGCTCCTCTACACGGCACCACGCTGCGTACGCCGCGGCACACGACCAGGGAACACCGTGCCGGGCGACACTGTGCTCTCACTGTGCGCTCCGCTATTCCTAACTGCCCCACACCACGTCACCCACACGGCACCGTACCGTCCTCTGCTGTGTTACACGCGAGTCTGTACTGCGGTCCTTCACTACACGACATTATACTACACGCACGAAATTCATAATGCGCTACATTATATCATGACATAAATGTAATACAAAGGCCACTTATTTTGTTACTCTTGCTTTCTCGTGGTCTGGCTTGTGAGAGAGCCTGGCTTGTTTTCTTAGTCTGCCTCTCCCTGGCTGCTGTGTGGTGTAGATAGTTTGTTTCCTTTTATCGTGAGGTCGTTAGGTCTTGCTTCTGTGCAGAACGTGACGGGCAAGATGGGGAGGCGGGAGGCCAGAAGGAGGCGGCGCTGCAGGCTCCCCTGGGAGTCCGCGTGCGTGGGCTTGGGGAGCAGCCGACGTGCTTACCTGGACGCCGTACTGACTGCTCAGACGGAGTGGCTGCCCGCTCGGGCTTTCCTCACCGCCCTCTGCTCGTCCTCCCCGGGCCGGCACTGGTGAAATGGCTTTGGGGTCCATTTCCGGCTTTGCAGGCCAGTGGGGGGAAGCAGGGACAGCAGTGCACTCTTCTGCCTGCCCTTCCCCATGGCGGTCGTGGTCAAGGGTCTGTGAGGGCGTGAACCCCGGCCGCCGGGGGCCTGACAGTGACCAGACGCTTTGCTGACACAAAATGGGATTTTGAGGCTCTCACTGCTTCCCGAAACTGGGGGCCCGTCGTGCCAGAGAAGCATGGCCTCTGCCTGGTCTGCCCCCAGATACCACATCTACAGCGTGAACGAGGAGGACCCTGGCTTCCAGGAGCCTCGTGCTGTCTTCTACGCGGCCCAGATCATCAGCGGCCTGGAGCACCTGCACCAGAAGGCCATCGTCTACCGGGACCTCAAGCCCGAGAACGTGCTTCTGGATGACGATGGTGAGGCGGCCTCCCTCCCGCCCGGCCTCCCACCCCACCCCCGGCCTCCCTCCCACC